>VYZU01057730.1:0-15295 GCA_013401355.1 Ceyx cyanopectus
TATCTAAACAGGAGGGAAAACAAATCACTTGGACAAGTTGCACAGAGGGTGATAATATCAGAAATAAAAACCTGGCTTTTCTACTCTTAACACCTTCACCCAGGTGAAGGTGTTAAGAAATTTCCCCACGTGTAGATGATCTTCTTTTAAAGGCTGATACTGCACAGTAAAGGCAAAGTTGGATTCCAATAGAGCTATTTCATCTCAAATGGGGCCACTGCTTGGCTTGAAGCTATGCCACTGAATTGTCTTTAAATATAGAATGAGTTGCATGCCCTAACTAGAAATAGAAGCAGAAGAAATCTAACAAAATTGTGAAATATTCATCAGGGAAATGTGGAAAAGCTATCATAGCAGTTTCTTTAAATGGCTTTGTGAGTTTTACTCTCAAGGATCAATGAAATTAGTTACTTAGTAAACTTAACAATGGGAAGAAAAAAAAAAGCCTGTGGAGAAGTCAGAAACCCTCTTAAAAAATAATTTTATGATTTTTTTTCAGTATTAATGAATTCCAGGGCCTTAGAATTTCTTCTGCTTTCCTCCTGATTGGTGATCATTAATGCTACCAGCAGGAGAGTCTTTATAGAATAAAAAGAGGATGTCTGATTTCTGAAGTATGGAATCACTGACTTTCCTACCAGGAAAATACACAAATTAATTTCATGTTTTGGTATTTTTCAGTTTAAAGAGTAAGATGCTTGAAAAAAATGTTGAAAAAAAAGAAGTCTCTGGTAAACTCAGTTTAGTCACAGGGTCAGTTTAGGGGCATTCTTTGTAATTTAGTCTTTCATTTCTCTCAGATAAACAAGCCTAATTACCTCCCTCCTTCAGGAATAAATTGAAGGCATGATGGTACTTAATTTAAAGCTACTGTTTCATCTTAATAGTCCCTTGGTATGAAGAGACTTCAAAACTGCTAATATCTAAACTGCTAGTAAGTGAAAAGCTTCCTCAGACTTTCAACAGCAACAATTGCTGATTCTCTTGTGATATTTCAAAAGCCAAAGCAGAGGTGACTAGTTTAAATTTAATACTCCCAAAGGAATAACCTCTTTCATCTCTGCTATGATCTCAGTAGCTCTGCTATTACAAGCTACTCAAAGTAGGCTTTGTGAGAGTGCTTTATAAAAGCCAGATTGCCATGAATCCTGAGCTGACACCATTTGTTTTTTCTAGTTATTGAGGGTTTTCTTCTGTTCAATTGGAAGTACTAGAAAGCATTTTCAAAAAATACAAAATTTTATACACTTTTTTTTCCCTGTGAATTTAAACATATAGGTCTATCAAGAAAAACATGATAGATGGATAGAAACTAGAGGTAGTATTGCATGAAAAATATAAAAAAAATATATATATATGAAAAATATACAATATACTCTTAAGTAAAGGAACAGTAAAAAGTTCTCCTTTATTTCCATAGTCATCACATGTCAACCCACCTACCAATGAGATTTCTTCAAACACTGAAACACCAACTCCCATCTCTGACTGGGCAAACATGTCAGTCTCTATCATGTCTCACTGAGTTTTCACATCAGCATTTTTGTACCTTCTTCATTCATGAAAAGCCCTCCCTGCAATAAAAAGTTCTCCTTTGGATATTATTTGGATGCTGCTTCAATATCTTGCTGTATAAACACCATTATTCTTGTCTGAAAATTAATTTCACTGCATGTGTTACAAATGCAACCAAGCTGCGGGGAAGGATCCTCTCTTTTATTTGCTCAGAATTCTGGATGAATGATCTCACACAGTTGTAAGAGCTCCCTACCTTCACCTGGCTGTCCAGCCAGCTCATTGCAAGGTTAATTAAGTTATCTGCATATATAGGACATTCTTTTAAAACTACTACTCTTCAGTGCTTTCCACAACTTGGCAGAACTTGTATGACTTAGAATCAACTGAGTAAATAACTTAAAACCTCTTTTTCAACTAAATTGCCTCATTTGTGTGACTTACCAACCTATTCCCTCATTTTCTTTGCACATGAGGCATGTGAAGTCCCTAAGCAAATGTCAAAAAAATTCAGTATGTATTGCAAACATACTAAGGTTATCCCAGTGCTTGCGTGTCTTTTCTATTTATAGTCAGGTATAAAAGAGTCACATGCAGCATCTGAAAAAGCAGCAGTGTTGATTAAATCCCTGCTGGTGTGTACCAGAAGAATAGCTCTTGGTCTGGTTTGGCATTTAAAGTCTGCCTCCTTTTCACATGTCCAAAACCCCCCACACATTCTGCTGCTAATACTCAGCACAATAGGGCTAATACCATCTGATTAGAACATGCTTCAATAGCATAATTCTCTAAAGAGAATGAATATCCTATAAGTTCAATGATGACACTAGGTTATAGGAAATCCTAATTAGCTCAGCAGAAAAGAAGAAAGGCTTTAGAGATATGAAGCTGTCAAAAGAGACTGTTCATACAGGAGCATGGTTTCCTCTTGGCCTTTTCATCTCATTTTCAGAATCACTTTCTAAAGTAGCATTTGCAAATGCAAGTGTTTGTGGACACTGAAGTGCTTGCTCACCTGATGATGGAACAAAAATGCTTTCCAGTCTCAC
The DNA here is from genome assembly GCA_013401355.1 of Ceyx cyanopectus. Lineage (NCBI taxonomy): Eukaryota > Metazoa > Chordata > Aves > Coraciiformes > Alcedinidae > Ceyx > Ceyx cyanopectus. The sequence continues at coordinate 2,565 of VYZU01057730.1, forward strand.
ACCCACCACCATGAGCTTCTTTTTAGCCACTTAGTCCTTGGAGGTTAAATCAGTGACAATGCTACAATACTATATTTATAATGGCTTTTCAGAACAGACCAAAGCTCTTTTTCACCCAGTTAAGTGAAGTGACCATTCAGAAGACACAGAATCAGACTGTTAGGGGTTGGAAGGCACCTAGAAGATCAACCCTAACATTCTGTGACACAAACTCATGTTTGCCAAGTGAAATCTTTGTCCAGGGACTAGTGTTTTCTGAGTGTCTGCTGGTTGCACCCTCTTACCACTGCACAAACTGGGTTTCTTTTCAGCACACAGCTCTCCTGGTGTGTCTCAGTTTCATGTCCTTTGTAAGAAATTGCTTCTGAGTCTGAACTTTGGCACCTGGAAATCCAGAGGCAGGACAACACTGGCTGGATGGACCAGAGCCTGAGTGGTGGAGGTGACTGCATACTGGACATGCACTGTGCAGAAACAGTCTGAACATCCACCTGGACTCACTGGTCTCCTTCAGGACATGAAGCTTGTGAACTGAATCTTGTCAGAGGTACTGGCAATTCCCTGCCTGCAGCTCTCAGCACAGGCAGGGTTTAAAATCCCAGCATCTGCAGGACAGCAGCTGCACTGACTGATGGATTTTGCTCTTGCCATGAAGAATTTTAGGAGGAGGAGAAATTTTCCCAAGAAGTGGTGACTTGAAGCCACATGTATTGTTCTCAGAGAGTGCCAGCATCATGGTAGAGGAAGAAAGGCAAAAGAGGGGGCACACAAGAATCTCTGGCTCAAATTCATTTTGCTGCTTCTTTGTTCAATCCCAATTCCAAGTGGAGGAAGTGGATGTAGCAGGAAAAGCAATAAGAAGCTGAATGATTAAAGTCCTTTTTAATTTGGACTTAAAAGTTTGACCATATTACCATGGAAAATGCTGTTGTGCTTCCCATTAATTCTGATGCAAATTTTCCCAGCGTATGGTTAGGAAAATTATTATTTTTCGAGTACAAATCAGGGATGGCCACAGCAGCCTTGCTATTTTTTTTTGTGACAGAATTCTGTTTGCTGTCCTTCAGAGAAAGTAATTTTCTGTGCTGTCACACCTGACAGAGAGAGAAAAGGGAACAGAAAGGAAAAGAGGAAAAGGGGAAAACTGAGAAAAATAATTTATGATTGCTATTGCGTTTCTTTAGGTTGAGTACAAAATGACTGACAGAAAAATGCAACAAAGCAATACCTCTATGTTTAAATAATTGTTCAGATTTTTTAAAACCAAAGTATCAAAGACAAAATCATGCTCCTCTCTCCATTCTTATCTTCACAGTCACTTGAGATGCCAAGTATTCAGTAATAAAAAACAAAATAATAAAAGAAAAATAATAAAAAATAGCAAGACGGTAATTTTGCAAAATGGATTTTGCAACTATAATCTTTCTGATGATGTCATTAGCAATGTGAAATTCACAAGCTAGTCCTCCTTCTCAGCAGGCCTCACTAAAAGTATGTTCATGTTGTCATAAATCAAAAATCACCCACTGATGCCAGTGGAATGAAACCAGTGTCAAATCACCATGAGAACTTCCACTGCTATATTCTTGTGGCATGAGTCAATGTACTGTTCAGACTGCACATTAATAATAGCCAATTAATTTGCAAGCTCACCATTTAGCTCTCAGAGAGAAAACACTTCCATCTACTCTGCATTGCAAACGGTGAGGTAAATGTTACCACTGGAGGTAACACTGGAGTAGTCACTGAGGAGATGCTGAGCTCCTGTCTCCTCAGGTGCAGGAGCTTCATGGAGCACTGCTATGGAACACAAGTATTCTGGTGGGCTCAGCAGAGTGAAAACACAACCAAAAATTAATTTCTCCTCTCATTTGCAAGTGCATATCATGAGCACTATTAAGTGCAACACCACTTTTAAATGGAGGTGCTACAGTGTGTCTCTGAAGAATCCTGAACTGAGATCCCTGGAAAATGAAAAGCATGGAAATACCATGTACAGATTCATTACCCTGACTGAATTTTGAGGAGTTGTATGACTGAAATGGATGTTGTCATCAGTGACAACAGCACAGTTCAAATTTAGTCCTAGAAGAAGTTACTAATGGAATTCTATCTGTATCAGCACTAACATCAGAGTAACCTGCTTTTCATCACAACTTCCATTTTAAATGGTTACCTAATAATTGTGGAAAGAAATCTCTGTGGAAAGCAGATGAAAACCAAGCTACAATCACCCACACTTTCCCCTCAATATTCATGGCTTGATTAATCAACATACAAAGCAAATGAAGTTGAATAAAATCAGTGATTCTCCACAAGCTTTGCACTGGAGAGCTGCATAGCAACGAGCATCAGAGTGAGAACTCTGAAAGAGAACACTTCCAAAAGAGAGATTGTTGCTGCTAGAGAGAAAAGTGTAGAAAAAGGCACCCAGAACAACAGTGTGCTCACACACTCCCAAAGCTGCTGATCAGTGGAACTGTCAAACCCAGCTTTTGTTCATGTAAACAGAGGAAGACTGTTCCTATAACAAACTTGCCCCAGTGTGCCCTGCAGGGATTCATGTTGCAATCCTTAATCAATTCCTGTCAGGAATTCTCCTGCCAACTTGTAATCCTATAGCAGGAGAAGTCTGCATGAAGACATGTTCAGGAAAGGAAAAGTGCAGCAGCTCATCTTTCTTCATGCCATGCATGCCAAAGCACTGAGAAAGCATTTCACAGATCATTTCATGGTTACAGAGTAGAACCTGATTTTTATTTTTTATTATTATTATATTAATTAAATTATTATTTATTATATTAATTAAATTAAAATATTAAATTTCATTATCATTTAATTATTTAATTATTATTTGTTTGGTTAATTATTATTTAATTTAATTATTATTGCTGACTGCAAAGGTATGGATTTGGAGCTTTTTTGAAGGTGGTCTGAACAGCTTCTGGGCATCTTCTCACACTGTGGCACTGCAGCAACAGCCAAAGAAGTTGGGAGCACTCTTGAGGAAGCTTGGAAGGACAGGCTGTATAGTTTTCATCCAAGGCAGAGGCTCAAGATGTGTAGGATAGTTATTACTTCTCATTTTCCCAGGAAGCGTGATTGTTATTTAGGTACTCAGGATTAACTTGCTCTAGCAGATGCAACCATAGAGTGAAACAAGAACATTTATTCTCTCCTGCATTTCAGTGACTCAGAAAGTAAACATCCCTGCTTCCACATGCACATGTGCATCCACAGCTCTGCCTTTACACACAGCCTGAGCCCACTCTGCCATGAGACACACCCTGCAGCCTGGGAGAAAAGAGGATGAAAGAATTGTAAAAGTCAGCCCAACTCCCCCAGAAATTCTCTGCACGATTAACCTCCCAGCAATGGCAGGTTATTTTTGTATTCTGGAAGGAATTAGAGTGAAAAGTCTGCATTTCCTGCTCATACCTTTAGAATATTTCATGACAGGCCTTTTTTTTTTTCTCCTTCAAGGTCATTTAAGTGCAGCATTTACACAGAAATGATTCTCAGCTCTGCTGTCCTAATCAAACCTTGACCAGCAATCCCAGAAGACAGCCTGCAATGCCAACACTTACAGCTGCAGACCCAACTGCATTTTATAGACATCTTTATTTTGACAGGAGCAACGACCAAGATTTCCAGTGCTATTTATCTTCAAAGGCATCTCACAACTTCAACCTCTTTGGCTAGCCTCTTAGTCTATTACATACACTGCAGAGTGCCAATTAGAAGATCCAAACACTGCAAACAACATTTGCAGCAGACAAGTTGCAAGCTGTAATTCTCCATAGCCACCTGACATGCATAGCAAGAGGTTGACATGTGAATCAATTAGTGTCTGGCACCTCCACTAAATCCTAAACATGTGTCAGCATCTCCTCCTGTAAATGTCAACTGCAAACTGCTTCATCTCCCACCAGGCCCTGTGCAAACAACTGACTGTGAGGAAACCTTGTGTGGCTTTTAACCACCACAGAACCGGGGGAACCGGGCAGAGCAGCACTTTTGTAGTGTTTTCATGGACAATGGCAGTGAGTGTGGCAAGGAAGCACTGCCAAAAATGCTGGTAAAACACCACAGCCTTCAGGTTTCTGTGGTCCAGAAAGCCACATGTGTCTGTGGAACTGGGTGGGATCTGGAGATGTCTGTGGAATTGCACCATGAAGAAGAGGAGGAGAGGAGCTCATCTAAATTGTCTGCTATTGCAGTGCTCTGTCACTGAAACTAACCAATGGTTATGCATGACAGACAAAAAAAAGGATTAATTACCTCCAAAAATATGAATTGATATTTGTTATTCAGAATGAAAACAAGTAAAAGATGTCTAATGCTTTGCATTTGGTTCAATGAACTGGGAGGGTTAGATCCATCTCTTCCTAACACTGAATATTTGCTGCTTTTTATGTAAGTGGAAAAGGCAGTTATATTAAAATATCATTCCCACCCAAGTTCAAGCCACAATACCTGAATGGTAGCCAATTTTTCTGGCGTATCACTAGAAAATTGCACTGCACTGTTTTCCAGGATTGGTCTGCCACTCCTATGTACTTTTCTCTGTTCAAATATTTTCTCAGAACTGCTTTTGTTACACTATTTTTACTTCTTTCAGAGCAGGGAAAGCTCTCAACTAACTCAGGAATGTTGAACTGCACCATTTCTTTCCCTACTGGAAATGCTGTTGCTATTGTTTGCAGTTGAAGACATAAATAATGCAAAAAAACCTCTACTAAGTATGCACAAAGTTTGATCCCCTATGCCCAAAAGATTTTAAATTTTCATAAATGAAAGCAAATATATTTTTGCAACCAGAGCCGCAGGAAAAGTAGTTCACTGTTCCTTTTAAACTACCCAGGATTAGCTTGGCTATTTGCATAGAAGGTCAACAGGGAGAATATGCAGGTATTATTAAAAAGGCCATAGTAATGATCTAGTAAACCAATTTTTCTTCAGGTCAATACAAGGTAGGGCACTAAAGTACTGTTTTCTATCAGATAAAGGATAAAATGTCTTGAAAACATGTGTCTGTGAACAAGCAATGCATGTATGTCTGTATTTCCATGCATGCAGTATTAGACTGTTGGTAGCCTGGTGATTTCTGAAAAAGGATTAGCTGTGTTCTGTTTACCATTTTCCTGAAGCTGTTCAGGGGTCTAAATAGTTGTCCTGGCAGCATGAAAGAGTTACAACATTGAAGCCTAGAGGTAGCTTCTTTGCAGTGATGGGTGAAGTGTTTTTTGTGTTTTTCCCTTGTATAATTCATAAGTTAGCAAGACCAGAGTTCTGAATTGAGAAAGTAGGACATCTGTCACCATGGGGAAGCAATGGGGGAGTAAGCAGTGTGCTTCTGACAGCTGTGGGCTGTGGTCACTAGAAAGGTGCCTACTTGATTTTCTCTCCACTTTAGCATTCCAGACATTTGGCTCTGTCATCTTCCAAGTTTCTTCTACAGAATGGCAGCTTCTTCCTCACTTGCAGTCGTAATGCTGCCCAGTTTGGCCACCAGATCCTTCCTCTGGGTTATGGGAACCCACCTAAGCATCTCCAGCCCCTTCCCAGCTATTTCTGTCTAGTGGGTAATTACACTATCAACCACTGCAGAGAACAGGAGCTGGCTCAACTGATTTTTGCAAAAGGATGGATTCTTAATTTCACAGAGTCCTAGAATCATCCAGGTTGGAAAAGCCCCTTGGGATCAAGTCCAACCATAAACCTACTCTACAAAGCTCACACCTAAACCATAGCCCTCAAACCACATCCAGACAGCCCTTAAACACACCCAGGGATGGGGACTCACTCACCTCCCTGGGCAGCCTGTGCCAGGCTCTGACCACTCCTGCAGTGAAAATTTTTCCCTGCTGCAGCATGAATCCATTCACACGGGCAAAGATGGGCTGAGTGGCAGCAGAAACAACCATGCAGCACAGCATGGGACAGGCAGACACATCTGGCCAGGTGAAATGAGCAAGAATTAGGTAGATTTAATTGAGTCCTTACCACAGGGATAAGCTGCTACTTAGATTAATTCTCTCCCAGTGCAATCAGCAGCAGAAGCAATGCAGATTTTTTTAATGACACACGTGTATCTTTTCAGTCTCTTTTGAAGCTTGTGTCTTATTACTGCAAACCACTTTCTGGCTCTGCAAATGCAGCAGGAAATAATGAATAGATCTTCTTCCTCTAGGAGATTCATGGTCATGTTTGTTTACAGTTCAGAAGTACTGCTACGTTCATTGGCAGGGGCACGGTATTAACACCAGGATGAGGATAAACAGACTCCAGCCCAGGAAACAGTTGCTTCCTCAGCTGATGGGGCAGCTCCATTTGTAACCACAGTCAGCACCACAGACTGCTGATATGCTTTACAGAGTGATCCAGAACGTGGTTATGGTTTACTAGAGACAGCTGCAGAGGATTTGCTCAAGAATTTGTGCAAAGTTGCTGTTGTTTGGCACAGAAGCACATCACAGAGCCTGCATTTCTAAGTCCCACTGGGGCTCTTTCATGGAGCTGGTGGAACAAGGGCAGGACAGAAGGACAGGCAATGGGGCAAGCTGTGTCACAGGGACCTATGGTCTGAGTAATGAGGATCCATTTCAGCTCAGGGATCTTGTTGTTGTGGTTTCCAAGACTCTATACCCTTGGGTACCATTTTATCCTTGCTATTCAAATGGAGAAATATGTCATAGTTCAAAAATAACCAGGTAACCATCTTCTACATCAGAGGTACTTCTACAAAAACATCACAGGAGAAAGTCCACTGAAACTCACTGGTTTTTATATTCCACTTTGCTCCAGAAAAGTGTTTATGTTTATCACAATATTTTTTTTTCCCATTAATAACAAACTAGACTCACTAACAATTCATTAAAACCACATTTCTCTCACTACAGGAACTCAACTTTGAACCAACCCCTAAGACTAGTAAAAGCACAAGAGCTTCCCCACACCCCAGCATGTATAAAGTACAATATTTATTATTATTGATTATTATTATTGGGGGTTGGACTAGATGATCTTCTAGGTCCCTTCCAACCCCTAATATCTGTGAATCTGTGAATTATGTTCTACTAGCTGTGTGGTTTGTTTTCAATAATATCAATGCTTTCAATATTGTGTTGTAAGACATGGTTCCATTTCTATGAGGTTTTTGTCACCTCAGAAGAATTGACACAGGAGACAGAAATACCTGGAGACCAAATCCACAACATCTGGAGACAGAATGCACAACAAAAACTGTACCATTTACTGGGAGAATTCGGTTAAGAAACTTCTTCACCGTGCTTCTGCTTTTCCAATAGAATTATATACCTCCCCCTGGGGGGATCCTAATTGCTCTGCCTGCACTAAACTAAAAGCCCTTTTACTTGGAATAGTACATGACTGAGGAAAGCACTATCCCAGGGAGAGCTGGATTTCCATGTTCTCTAATGCAGTCATTCACTAAAAGCATGACCCAGCTTCTCACCTGTGACCAGTCCTGATGTTCTCCCTCTCCTCAAAGTTTCCTAGGCTGGAAGTTTGAGTGCAAACATCCTATCATCCTGTTTACTGTAAACCAGCAGGTGATGAAGAATCCTTTACTGTCACTTGTAGGAAAAGCTTGCTACTCCTTGCTTGCAATGCCTGCTGACTGCTGCTGCAACAGAGAGTGTCTCTGTAATGGAACTAGACAGGGAATTCATGATACTCTCATCATTCACATGAGGGAATTCAACTCACATCTATCAGTCCAGTGTACTCAGAAAACCAGCAAGCAAAGATGAGCTTGCTCTGTACGTGTTCTCTACACCACTGCTTGGATTCTAAGTATTACTGAAAATTAACCATTAAAATTTACTGGACATGGTGACAATTTGCCTTAAGATGCAACATTTGGGTTCTTTTTATCATGTAGAAAACATATATGTAAGAGATTTAATTAGCTCATCATATAGACTGGTATTTCACATACTTCCATCTCATCAACTGTATCAATATTTAAACATAATTTGATTTATATATTAAATTTCTCCAAGTTTAAAGAATGTATTTTTTTGTTTTAGGGAAACATATCAACACACACATGAAAAACCGTTTTAACCTGAATGATGAAGAAATATTCTTTTTCCCCACCAAGTACTAACTAGCTACATGTTTAACACCCACAGTAATCCAACAGGCCACGGTTCTACTCAATGAAGCAGAAAAAGTCAAAATACAACTTGTTGGTTTAGCCTGTAAGTCTGACCACATAAAATGACATTTAAATAACCAAAGAATCACAGAATTAGATTATTTAAGAGACATCAAGAGACCAGCAGGCATTGACATGACAGCCTGAAGGACAATTAATTCAGGCCAAGGTCCCTTCCTTTTTCCAAAGGACTCATTAGGAGCAAGCTGTGAGTCACAGGAATGGTTCTGGACGTGGTACCCTCTCCATCATCATCATCATCATCATCATCATCAATATCTTTGCTGGGGCCACACACCCCTCAGTGTTAAGAAGGGTTGCTGGTTATGTTTCAAGAACTTTTTACCTAGCTGAAAACTGATTTTTATTCTTTTCTTCCCCTTTCTACGTTTAGCAGACCCCATTTGGCAATTTTTTTCATAAACATACCATATTTGCTGCTCTCTTTGGTACACTCTGGTACCTGTTTTGGTCAAAAGGGCAGAGCCAAAAAGCCAACAAATTACTCCTGGCCTCAGAGGAGGTCTTGCCAATACAGCTGATAGTGACAATCCTATGAATATATTCCAGAACAATGTTTGGTTCTTTTTTGAAACAGCATCACCACGTTGACACTATCAATCCAGGCTGGGGGATGAGGGGCTGGAAAGCAGCTCTGCGGAAAGGGACTTGGGGGTGTTGGTGGCTGAGAAGCTGGCCATGAGCCAGCAGTGGGCACTGGCAGCCAAGAAGGCCCATGGCAGCCTGGGCTGCAGCAAGAGAAGTGTGGGCAGCAGCTGGAGAGAGGGCATTCTGCCCCTCTGCTCTGCTCTGCTCACACCTCCCCTGGAGTATTGCAGCCAGTTCTGGAGCCCTCAGCACAGGAGAGACATGGAGCTGATGGAGCAGGGCCAGAGGAGGCCACAGAGATGCTCAGAGGCTGGAACAGCTCTGCTGTGGGGACAGGCTGAAGGAGCTGGGGTTGTTCAGCCTGGAGAAGAGAAGGCTCTGGGGAGACCTTAGAGCACCTGCCAGTGCCTGAAGGGGCTCCAGGAAGGCTGCAGAGGGGCTGTTTCCAAGGGCCTGCAGTGAAAGGATGAGGGGGAATGGGTTTAAATGAGAGCAGAGGAGATTGAGACTGGATCTCAGGAAGAAGTTGTTTCCCTTGAGGGTGGTGGCTCAGTGGCACAGGCTCCCCAGGGAGGTGGTTGAGGCCCCATCCCTGGAGCTATTGCAGGTGAGGTTGGCCAAGGCTCTGAGCAGCCTGGTCTAGTTGAGGGTGTCCCTGCTCCCTGCAGGGGGCTGCACTAGATGACCTTTGGAGGTCCCTTCCAGCCCTAAACATTCTGTGATTCTGTCACACTCCATTTGCTGTTCTCCACCACTCCCCATTCATCCTTTGCGTGGTTGTTGCCAACCTCTCATTCCCCATTTCACGTTGTGCATCTGATTTCCTTTTCATCTGCTTTTGAATTTACTGAATCATTTTTTATTGATCTCAGAGCATTGTTTCAGTTCATCAGGAGGATTCCAAAGGATTCTAACCTGCCTCTCAGAGGATTTGGAAGCAGTTTCATGTTATGATCATCCAGATGTTTTATAAGCATGCTGTCTACTCCCTCATAGAAATGATGGATAAAAACTGTGCTTAGAGGGATGGAAGGATGAGTATTTGCCAAACCCCATCTGAACCAAGGACCCTGAGAGCAAACCACTTTCAGCAGGCCACTAGATTATAATTTTTTTTTGAACTATCTACTTCTTCCTAAGTTCTAATTTTAGTTTTGAGATTTGTATAATGTTGATTTCTCTTGCCAAATCAGTTTAATAAAAGACAATACCTCTGTAACTATTTTGCCAAACCCGTGAATATATTATATAGTGAATATAATATTTTCATCCCCACATTGCAGCAAGCAGCATACACTAACAGCCTTCCTTTGGCAAACCCTTTTCATTCTGAATTGTTAAAGCAGTACTTTGGCAGAGAAGACATCTCACTGAAACATTAAAATCCAATTTCTAAATCAAAGTTCAATTTGTACACACTTTGCCTAATTTGGTCCAGATCTATAACAGAGGGAAAAATAAATGTTCATCTCAGGGTAAGATTTCTCATTTTAACAACATTGGTGTTGATATTTTGAGAACTACACGTGCCCTTTTGAAATTAATGCAGGAATTCATGCTTTTCAATTATATTTACTGTTGGTTTGCAAACTATTTCCAAGCATGAGGTCCCAGGGATTAACTCAATGCTTAGAATTCTGAACAAAGAAAATCTGGAACTGTGTCAGTGCTGTAACAACAGGTCATTGACATTCACCTAAAAAGTATTGATGAACATTTCTTCCTTTCTACAACTTTTACTTACCAAACTGTAAAACCCTAGGTAAAGAAAGAAATTAAAAATAAATAAATAAAATTATATTTATATTATATTTATGTGTGTATATATATATATATATATATATATACACACACACATAAAGACTTAAGTTGTTCAAATTTTTCTTTCTACCAATAAAAAAACCACTGAAGGTGTTTGCATACTGAGATGCTAAAAGTGGCTTTTAAGCCATGTGGAATTTTTGGGTGTTCCTCGCCCTCTTTTTGCTGATCTCCTTGGAATCAGCCAAAAGATAAAGATGGCTAGAGAGAATAAATGCTTTTATGAGAAAAGTCCTATGCGTTTTTAGGTTGTGTGAATTTAGCATGTGTATTTTTTCCTATTTCTTGACAGCAGCAATTGCAGAATGTAACTAAACTCATTCCTCAGGTTTGATTTGGGGAATGGAATGAAGTGACCCACACTGCTGTGATGGAGAAACTCCCCAACCCATCTCTTCTCCAGGGACTCGGCCGTGGTTTCTCTTTTGCTTTCTCTCTCTCTGAGTTTGCATGACTGATTTCTCAGCCAACTTTCTGCTGATCTCTCATGTCACAGGCAATGGAGTGATCACCTGGGACCTGCAGCCAGGATGCAGTGTCAGCATTTCAGAGCCAGCTTCCAGCCTGCTGAGCCAGCAGGACCCAGCTGGCCCTCTTCACTGCAAAGTCTGTTTGCCTTCAGCTAACATGCTGTGCATCCAGATGTGTCAAACAGGCTCTCAAAGCAAATCCTGCACTTCAACAAGGGAGAGATCTGGACACGTCTTTTTTTTTTTTTTCAAGAGCATTTCATGTTCTATTTATCACAGTGCTGGTTTAGAGAATCATGCAGGACTCAGCAGCACGGGTGGAGGGAGGGATCCATCTACCTGCTGCCTCTCCACAAATGAGAAGCCAAAAGCAAGACACCAAAATGGCATCAATCCTCTGCTTCTTCAGCAGCTGGATCTAAGCTATCACTTACCTGCAGCATATACACCAATGATTTGTAAGGACCTGGGGTGAGTTACAAAATTATCTTTTATTCCTTCTGCTTCCAGCAGCAAAATTGCATGAGGAGAAACTGGAAGTACATTTAAAAATGTTATTGGATCACCTTCCTGGATTGAAATGAAAGTCTGTGTTACTGGATAACAATTGAGAAAGCCTGAAAATCTGAACAGATGCTGCATTCTCCAGAGATGTGTCCTGAGGAAACAGAACTAGATGAGAGTCTAAACACATGAAGATGGCACATGTGACAAACTATCAAATTTATAATTCCACACAACTTCACTGAAGAGATATTCAGCAAGGGAGATTTCTGAAGGGAGGGAAGAATTCCATTTCTTTGGCAATTACAGTGCACTAAGGAAAGAGAACTGGCTTCCCATTCTGTTTCATTTTGAGCTTTCCTGCCACTGCTGCTGTTCTGGGCAGTAACACATGGAATGTGAAATGTGACCTGGAAACATCCCATGTATTTGTAGCAGATCTACCTTCTTTCTGCTGTAAATGAAATATTTTTAGCCACTCCACAAAAAAAAAAAAGGTTGTTTCTGATTTATAGTTATTTAAAAATAGAACAAAGCTACTCAGGCAGCACCCTGACCATAACAAGCAAATATTACTTGTAATAAGTAATTTCCCACTGATCAAAATTGCTTTCAAAAAGCCAGTTACTCTATCAGATACCAATCAGAAACCAGGAATGTGCTGTAGTGAGGGATAAAACTACATCCCCACCTACTGCATATACACTGAAGCAGTTATTCTGCCATCTGGAGGATTTTTCTAACCTTCCAGTAAAGCTCAGTCCACACTGTTCACTGGATGGTGCTTTTTTTTCATATATATTAATATATATTCCACAAGGCACACTTAAAGCATCAGGAATTAAATGCAGTGGGGCATTTGGAAGGCCAGAGACATTCTCCTTCGAGCTGTCTAAAAGAAATAACTAGGAAAATCTATTTTTGTGGCCATCTCAAAATAAAAGTGCAGGGTTTGTCCTTCTATTTTCATTTATTTTATTTTATTTTATTTTATTTTATTTTTAAGGCACTTTCATTTAGTGCTCATACCACTGGACTGGAGACCCAGTGGCACATGGGATGGATATGATTCCTAGCTCTCTCATTGCCCTGGTAGACACCTATTTCATATTTCCTTCTTTTGCTTTAGCCATCTTTTGTAT
>VYZU01057730.1:22997-41391 GCA_013401355.1 Ceyx cyanopectus
TTATAATATAATTATTATTATATTATTATAATTAATCTATATATTTGGTTACAGTACAGAACTCATTGCCAGAGGAAATTTTCAGGGCAGAAACACTGTCTGTTTATGTAACAGAGATGAAACATTTGCATCTCAAGAATACCCAAACACTGTCAACAGTTTTGAAGAGGATATTATAATTTTGGCTTAAGGTCTAAGCTAATTTCTGTTGCAATAAAAGCAACGTGGAGTTATTTAGAGAAAAATTAAGTGTATACCTATGGTTACTTGAAGAACCTCCAACATCATAGCTCTAGCCATTCCCAAAGGCAGAAAGCTGTGCTAGTGTCATCACTTCATCATCCTTTGCAAATCAAATATTTAATAGCAGAAATTTTACCTTTCTCAGGGCCAAAGTGGTTGTTTGCCAGTGATCCTTGGGCTACATGGACATTGTGACTCCAAATGCAATGGGGCATTCTGTGCAAATCCTTCCTAGTGTTTCCTACTGCAGTGTAGTTTGCAGTAGAGCAGTTCCAGCTCCCAGTATTACCACATCATAGTTTCCCCTCTCCATTTTCACAGAGAAAATAGTGACTGCACTGGAAGTGCTGAGGGAGAGCAGAGAGGGGCTGCTACAGGATGCACTGCTGATGGACAGAATAATTTCCATTTCTGAGGATGATGGAGAAGCAGGTATCTGGAGCTATGGCTTCTTCAGTTCATTTTCCTGGAAGTACATGGAGTCTTTAAGGAACTACATGCCAAGTATGTCTGATTGGGTAAGACAAGTTTATATATCCATCCAGTGTATGAGAAATTAATTAACATATCTGGCATGCAGAGAGGTGGATTTCAGCCAGCACAAGACAGAAGGAAGGGGATTCAGGCTCTGAACACAGTGTGAGACAGTGAGAACTGGCATGGGGAAAAGCCAGGTAGGAGGCTAATTAGCACAAGATTTGGAGAATGGGAGAAAATGCAGCCACATCAGAAAAGCAAATGGCCCTTACAAAAAAAAAAAAGCCTGTTGGCTTCCCCATGAAAATATTTTTAATTTTTAAAATAAAAAAGCTTCACCTTCTGCTTCTTTTCTGTGAGTAGATTATTTGTGATACAATAACTTTCTATAATGAATTTATAGATTATTTGTGATACAATAACTTTCCTATAATGAATTTATAGATTTATACATTTATAGATTTATAAATGAATTCACAAATGAATTCCACAGGCATTCATTTGTGCTAAAAGCATTCTCTGGAAAAGCTTTTTGTAGGGCTCAGCATTCAGGTTTACTTCTGAGGTCTGTTTACCTTATTGAATATTAACATGTCATATACAGGCAGGTGAGTCTGCAAAGCTATAGATGGTATCTGATGACATAGTTTGTCTCATTAATTATTCTAATTGTTTTTCCTGCTTCAAACTTCATTTCTTCCTTGCATTCAAACTGACACAGGAATACCATTTACTACCAGTTTAAACAGCCTGCACATAGCTGTGAAAAGACGGATACCCCAATTTGGACAATTCCAGCTGTCAAAACTAAAAAAAAAAAGGGAGGGAAGAAAAAAGCAGCAGGAAAGGGCAGTGTCTACTGTATAAAGCACTCCACACACCCCTGTGCTACCCCAGGGTATGGTTCAAATGTCCTGGGAGGGTGTGAAAGCAACAAGAGATGTGATACACCTTGGGACCTTCTTGAGAGGATCCCTCATGGGCTGTGAGAAGGGTGGTTCATACCAGGATTATCCCATCAGGCTTGAGATGCATCTCCAAAAGTAGCTACAGGATTTTCTATATATGCCTTTTGAAGGAAAAAAAAGACTCAAACACCCAGAAAGTTTAAAAAGCCAAGTGAAGTGAAGCTTAGTCACAACATATGATTTACTTGCTTTGTAAGCTCATTAGTTTGATTAACTGCATAAACTAAAAATCATAGCTAAGCAAAGTGTGAGCAAGTCACAGAAACTACCACTGCTAGTCCATGAAGGAATTGTTTCCTGAAAAATAATCAAGTAACTTTACAGAGTCATTAAAATTAATTAAACATTAATTAATTCAAACAACTCTACCTCTAAATAAATTTCAGTGGCTAGTTGATAAAGTTGATGATGTGTTCTCTACACAACTCTGAGAAGCAGTCTATAGGAGTTTAATGCTATCCTATAGCATATATTGATTTTTATATATATATTTTTATATATAGATATAGCATGTATTAATTGATATATACATCAATTAAATTTGAGTTTAATGCTATCTTATCTTTGATAACCTTTCAACACCCCTCTTCAGATCTTGAACTATCTGAACCATCTGTGCTCAGTCTACAAAGGACTGGAGTTTTCTATTTGACTTCACCTGATTTCATAAACCATCTTTAACATAAAACAATATTACTGTATGATACTTTAATATCTTCTTTAAAGATTAATTTACCTTCTACACAAATGCATTTGAGTTTACTCAAAGAATACAAAACAAGCTTACATGATTGTCTACCCTTTGAGTGGCAGAATGAATTTCTCTGACATTTCTGTCAAACCTTTACATTCTGTTATTTACTGTAATTAAGGAAAAAAAGCAAAGCCAGAAAACAAAAAGCAGCCAGTTTACTGCAGTTCAGATACTTGGACCCTGTCAAGCTCTGCAGCTGCTTCACCCTCATACTAAACACTTAAAACCTTTTTGCATATGTACTTCTTTCTGCTGACTAGCAGCTAGATGAGACAATTCCTGCTCACTCCAAACAAGGCTGAAATCCTCCATTTCTTCCAGCCCCTCTGTGTTATGTAAAGGGCCCAGAGTGAAGCTGAGGATCTGTGTGTGGTGCTGAGGCAGCCGCAGGGCTCTGCAGCCACCCCTGGCCCAGGGGCACCTGGCATCAAGGGGGCATCAAGGGGGCAGGAGAAGCAAGCTGCTGCTGCAGGGCCACAGCTCTGCAAAGTGCTGTCCCTAAAGACAGGCCAAGGGCAGCTGACTGCAGCTCTGGAGCCCACATGCAGCTTGGCTCCAGCTGGGAAGGAGCTGGGACAGTCTGCTTTGGTCAAGAGGCTGCTGTCAGCTCTGCCTCGCTTCCCACTGCTTCTCCTCAAAGCTTTTGGCTTGTTCCCCTCCATCCCCTTGTCTCCTCAGCTCTAGGCTCCAAATTCCCTTCCCTCATCTATAGGAGGCATGGGCCCTGCCAATTCCTTCATTCTGGCCCTGCTCCCAGGCTTTCTGCCCCTAATTAAAGGATAGAAAACCTCCAAAGGAGATCACACTTTCTTTACATAATCTATTTAATAATCATTTTCAAGTCATTTGAAGCTAACTCGCACTCTGAAAAGATCTCAAAAGGACTCTAATGATTTAAAAGACTAAAATCTGTGTTGAACTATTTAATACAAAGATGACATAACCCACTATTTTGGGTTCTCCAAAATACCATCATTTCTGCCACATTCAATCAGTCAAAACTGGGCCATTAAGTGACTTAAAAGGTGGAGAGTTGGGGTATTTGAGTTTATTTCACTTTTTTTTTTCAGGTCTGACAATTATTTTGCCCTTTCTCATTTGAGCTTTTGGTATAAATTATAGCCAGGTTTTAAAGCTTTTCCTTCAGTATGAGGTTGGGGATGAATGAAAATCTTCCCCCTTCTTAAGAAGAACTTCAAAAAACCCCACACCACAGATATCAAAAAGGTTGGGCTAAACTACAGCAAATGGCAACACCATCATCACACTGTGCAGCCCAACTATGCACCCTACTGGTCTATTCCCAAAATGACTATGAAAATGCAACCTATGGACAAAGAGGATGATTTTCTTCCTTTTTAAATTCCTCTCCATTTGGTTAAAAGTCCCTTCAATTCAGCAGAATGCCCAGTATACATGTTGGCATTTTTCTCTATGTTCCTTAGCACCTCTCTGATCACAAAGGCCCCAAAGACTTTTCTGGTACAAGATTGATTTTCCTCCTGCCCCCCAGAAGTGTATTTCCTAAGATGACAACTGATGAATGTTAAGCATCTCTGCAGGTAATGTTTAGATGCAATTATCTCTCACAAGTTGCCAACCTGAAGCACTAACAAGATCAGGCTCATTCATTAGACAGGGAGCATAAAAATAAAATGCTTCCTCCTCTAATACCACACTATGAACTAATTATGACAATAAATACTCTCAGAATTTGTCTCTTTTCTTAAAAAGAAAAAAACAAGTATTTTTAAGAAGAGCTATTAGTGCTCTTCCTCTCAAATGTACTTATTTCAAGGTGTTTCCTCACTGATATTTTTCCTAAGAACTTACAGCCCTTAACCATTCCAGATTTATGTCCTTTGGGTGAAAATGCACTCGTGGAGTTTCCTCCCACTGGTTCCTCTCCAGCACATTTGTGGTGTTCAATCCCACATTTACCTGCTCTGCCAGCAAGTCCTCTAATATCCCTACACATGGTCTATGGGATGCTGAGCATTCACTTCCACAAAGAGGCACTATGGATGTCATATTTTAATGCCAGAGTAACTACAGACTCTGGTGAAAAGTGATTTCAGGACAAACCCATCTCAATTTGCTGAGTATTTAATATTCTAGGATGTTTGCTTGAAAGTGAAGAGGTAGAAAAGCAAACAAAGAGCCCTGCTTCAGATAAAATTAGAGAAACCCCAATTAGCACTGTGGTGATAAGCCATAATAATTATTTTAATTAATATTTTATTAGTTTTAATTGATATATCTGCACTGGTGCTTTTTTTTAACATACTTGACACTTAGAGAACTGAATCTTCTGTGTTTGTAGAACACCTGGTACAGTGGGACCCTGAAGCTAACAGGGTTCTCTAACCACTACTAAATAAGAACCACCAAATCTAATGATTAAATTAAGAAACAGAAGAGATGCTGTGGAAAAAGCCACTGCAACCCTTGAGTAAGGAAAATCCTTAAGGGACAAAACACAACTGCTGGTCTTTTTTGGAAGTCCTGAAGTATGAGTTAGTCAAGGACACCTAGTGACTCATCCTAGCCCTGCACAGTGTGTTAGTCCCATCCATTTATCAAAGATCCTTTTGAAAGCCTTGGTCTGAGAAGAACACAACCTCTATCATGAAAACACTGGGTTATCATCAGGATCAGAAAGTTTGTAAGAAAGATTTCTGCTGCAAGGAGCTACTTACAACACTTTGATGACAAGATTTGCAATTACTGCCCATGCTGGTGCATCTTCACAAGACAGTATCAGCAGATGCTTAACACTGCAAATGGTGCATTACCACTTTGGAGAGACACCATTCTCACTACTATCTTGAATGGAAAAGTTTGCAGTGGTAGAAGAAATAATGAAGCTTCTGTCAGGGAGTTTTAGGAGTTTGGGATCAAGTCCAATAAATCCTCCTGATTCATCCATTATCTTCCTGGTTTTGCACTCGTTCTAAAAAAAAAATGGTTTATTTCCTATCCCAAATTGTATTCCTTCATGTACCCATCTTAAAACCTCAAGATTCCCTCTGAGAACCCCATAGCAGATCTGAATCCATGAAAGAAGACACTTGAGGGGGGATTAATAATGCAAATATGGCATGATGAAGTCCTGGCTGCAAAACTTTTGGATCAATGCACCACGTTTCTGGGCACAGTCCTGAAGTCAGTCTAGTTTGCCTGTGAACATGCAGAAGAACTGCCACAAAGTGGAGAGATGAAGGCAGGTCAGCTCTGGGTGCTTGCAGCTCTGCATTGCTATTGCTTTTTGAGTGTTGATTGGCAGTGAACATAGAGGAAATAGTGAATTTAGTTGCTGGAAAGATCTTTTAATAAGCTGGCGCAATATAAAAAAGTCTAATAGATAATAATAGATAATAGATAATAAAGCACCTAATAGATAGAAAAAGGAAAAGCCATCTAGTTCTCTGCTTAAAGAAACACAGGTAGATAACCAAGTCAATTCAACTTGGTTAATTTGGTCAACCAAGTTTCACAGGAATCCCATGTTTAAGAAGAAATGACTGTAGTTATTCAGCTAGAATACAGACTGCATATGCAGACATTAACTATGACCAGCTTTCAGGCAGCAGTTGAGGTATTCTTCATTTGGGAGCCCACATCCCTGTCTTGTTAAATGAACCATGATTTCACCCAGCAGTGTTTTACTGGCCACGTGTGAAAAGATACACCTAGAGAAGTGCAGCTGAAGTGGTCTGGGTACTTCAGACAGCATCCAACTTTGATGTAAAATTCACAAACATCTTATTTTACACTCAGCAGTCAGGTCAAAGAGTAAGACACAGTGGCTTCCTAAGAGGGGAAGAAAATGAACTGTGTTTGTAGCTAGGTTATGTTGTGTATCTCCAAGTTACACTGGAGCATATGACTTTTTGTTTACCCTTTACCTGCAGAGAACACCAGGGAAAAGCATATTGCTTGGACTTGAATACTGCCAGATCAGGCTCAGAGAGCACTCTCTGCTTTCTGAGCATTTGGAGAGCTCCAAGAACACATCTTCTCCTCGCTGGTTTTTCCCTTTCTTGGCCATTAACAACCTTTCAGTCCCCTTCCAACCTTTCAGTGACCTTCCAACCTTTCAGTCCCCTTCCCCCGGGCTGTCCTCAAGGCCAATGAAAGGCACTCTAGAGCATACAGCTGGAGGAAGTTGGTAGATAAGAGAAGTTAAATGTCAAATCTTCATAAAAATACACTTATTATGTGCTTCCTATTCATCCAGCAGCATCCACCACGGCAAGAGCAGGGTATGTACTTTTCAAATCCTCTAGCTCTGAGGGGTGCTAGATAAGTAGAACCACAGTGCAGCCAAGATTGCTAAATTTATTACAAGAGCCTGTGATCCCAATAGTATATTGCTAACAACTGCCAAATATCCAAAGGCAGCTGCTCTTTAGAGGTTATTCAGCCCTGGATGCTCCCTCACGGAATACTGCAGAGCAATAAGCAAAGGCATATTACACCAGTGGGAGAAGCAAGCTGCTCTTCTTAGATATAGACAGGCAACAAACATCCAGTATTTCTTTGAAAAAGCAAGGCAAACTGTGCCAGAGGACAAAAAGGACACCCGTGCCAAAAGAACCCAGAATCTCTGCAACCTGAAAGTGCCTTTGTTGCTGCAAGAGCGATGAGCCAGCCCACGCTCACTGCCCTGTTCCATTAACACATTCCAACTCTGTCTGCAATCTAAGCAGAGCTTAGAAGCAATTTGTTCTCCATTCATAGCCCCAGACTTCCAAAATAATCAAAAAAAAAATTTCCCCCAAGGAGTTTGCTACGACATTTTTGCCAATTCATGCAGTCTGAAGTCCAGGGTGCTCGCAATCAATCTTTTTTATTTTGGGCTGCATTTAGGTTGAAGACTTAGGTGTTGGGTGGAATGCACTTCATTTTCAACTTTCAGTGCATAGAATGATACTTGCATTTTTTTAACATTTTCTATCTTCTCCATTTGCTATTTTTTCCAGTGACTGCAGCAAAATCTTCTGCTACAGCCCATATTTCTCAATTTTTTTTTGAGTGCTGAGTTATCCTGTCAACTCTTTTACATTAGTACTGGTGCATCCTCTTAAAATAAACCATCTGCTAAAGGCAAAAAAATCCTTTGCTCCCCGCTTGGGCACACTCTTCATCAATTTGGATGACAAAGATGGGGAAAGGGCTAGATAGGGAATTATTTGGAATGCTGAGGAATGTTTAGAAAACCAGGATTTTACTGGAGTGATAAATGCCACGTTCCTGAGCACCCACTGGGACTTCTAGGGAGAAAAGAAAAAAAAATGTTGGTAAAAGCAGACTTGAGTGGGTGACAGTGACATTTGCCAATGGTTGTTGAAGGGCTGCCTGGTTAGGGTCAGGCCCTGCTCTGGCAGAGATGGTGTCAGCATCAGGCAGAGTTTGGTCAACAGAAATCTAACATTTACCTGGAGAACATGCTGACAAAAAGTGCCCTTCACCAGTAAAATGTTGTCTATTAAACATAATAAACATGGATATAGATAATACACATGTATTCATATTTTTTTTTGTTGTTTAAAAACTCTTGAAAAACTCAAGACTTCATTTATAAATCTCACTATTGCCTTTGGGACTAATTAAGAATACTATGATTTTTCTCCTGTATTTCAGAAATCTTTTTTTCTGTTCATTTCAGTGCACAAACAAGTTGGAAGTGTGTGGGAAATACTAATATTCCCATCCTCAACCTGCAGTATTACTTGGCACAGACCAAGGGATCCTGATTCTGAGACAGTCACAGAAACTAAGTGCCTGAAGGTCATGGGAAGCATTTCCATTTTTCCAATGGAAAACTAGCAAGAAAAAAAATCAGCCCTGACCAAACACTGCATTCTGAGGCTGGCTGCACTTGCATTATAGGATCATTATTATTTTGATGAAATAATGATATTTTTTTCAGACTGGCCAATGCTGCCCACATTTAGACATGTATTTCATGACAGAAAATTCCAAGTCACTTCTACAAACAAAAACAACATTTTTTTTTTAATTAATAAAAAGCAAATATTAAAAACCACTGGAATTAATCTCTCAGAAGTTCTAGTTTCCAAGGGAAAACTGTTTTGGTAAGGCCAAAAAAATGGCAAAAGCCAAAAAAAAAAGCCCCCTACAACAAACTAATAAAAATATTGAAACAGGCATGCTAACAGAATACTCAGCCTATATATTAGAATATATTTGAGAAGCCATTCACACTGACACTCCACTTAATTGCTATTTTTAAGCACAAGTCTGAGAGCTCACAACAGAAATGGTTGCAGTCTTTGTCTCCTCATATAAAGCTGTCTGACTCTCCCAGTACAACAGTGGAGAAAGGTCAAACAAAATCTATCAATAACAGGAAAATAGATGGAGCAATATCATCTTAAATTCTACTCTAGAAATCAATCACAGAAGAATTTCTGGCATGAAAGATAAATGCACTTACACTCCAAACCAGTTTAGATTCACTCACATAAAATTCTGCTGTAAATGATATGCTACAGAAATATGTAATCCCTAACAAAAAGTGAAGGTATCTAACCCATACCAAGAAACCATGATTTTCAGGGGGAAAAAAAAAAAAAATCTATTAGCATTTACCTCAAGAAGCTTATATTTATATGAATGTTATCCTTTTCCCTGAGTCATCCCATCAAATTACTTCAGTACATTGATTATCCTGCAGATTCAGACAGAATTCACTCTGGAAATCAAGAGTTGAGGGAGCTCACAGAGGTACCTTAAAAACAGTTGCTCATAGAGTTACTACTGTGGAGTTACTCTCCTTGGTAGATATAAACTGGCATGCTGAATTTCCTCATAAATCACTCTGCACCAACTCAGGGAATCAAAATTTAACAAATGAAATGATTTATGGTTTAAATCCATAGGTTAATCTTAAAGCTGCATAAAGCTACACCTACTATTATGCTTGAGGCTTAATAATTTGCCTCAAGATGTAGAATAGCTCCTACAAAACACTTCTGATTAGTTTTTAAGTAAAAAGCAAGATGACAGAACAAGCCATGATGAAAATATACTCCTCTTTCCCAGAGGAGTTATCTAGGATCAAAAGCCAATATTTTTTCTCTTTTTATCAGTATTAGATTTTAAAAGTTGTTCAAATAAAGTATTTTTTTTTAATTTAATTTGTATTTAGAACTACTAACTATATATGTTGAAACCAGTAATGGGGATTTTTCTGCATTGTTTTCCATGTACTAGACCAATGAAATTGAAAAGAAAGATGTAAAATATTTTTATAAAATGTAAAATGTGTTAACTGGCTACTTTTTTTTTTTTTAATTTATAATTTAACCTATTTGAGGCAAAACAAACTGTCCAAACCCAGCTCTGTCTACAGTCAGTGCTGTGTTCATATCTCCATCAACAGATGAAATTCTTGTTATAATAAATGACTCACAGTGTACCAACAATATTGTAAAGCAAGTCTAACCTACTGTAGTGGATTTAATTCTCAGCAACAGCTGCATAACCAGCACACTCCTCTGAACAGTAGCAAATTAAGGGCATCCACAAGACCCCAGCTGTGCTAATGAATTCTTCCTTCCACATCTGCACAGATGATCAAAATACCTGCAGGACTTTCTCAAGAATGTCAGTGTTCTTCTGCTTCCATCCTAAGAGATAACTCTGAAACCTGTGATTTCATGTTATCATGAAGAAAAAAATCTGGATAAATTGAAGTATAAAGCCAGAATAATTTTATTTTTAAAAAAATTAAAACATAGAATAATAGAAACCACCTTAGAAACTACTTGTAAGATGATTCAAAGGGAAAGAGTTTAGTTTAAATTAAATAAAACAGAAACCACAGCTCAGCAATATGCTCTACAAGCTAGTTAAGCAGTAGCACAGTATCCTGTTTTGATCAGTAGATATTGTCACTGGGGAGAGTGGAGATAATCACAGCAACAATTAACCACTGTACTGGGAAGGACATTTCAAACAACAACTTGACTTTTTAATCTACCAAAGAGATTGGAGAAGTGAACTAAGGATGTCATCACAACCATCCATGGAAGTGAACCACTCAAGCTTCTCAACAGACTAGAAAAGGATGACAAAGTGTGTTGGGGGAAGAAAGACTCAGCGTTTCTATAATGCAAAATTATTCCTTGGAATTTTGCCCCAGTGCAAGTGGAAGCACACTGGAAATGATTGGCCTGACTGTGACTCTAGGATAACTGAAAACTTGCTGTGGGTATGCTCCCTGAGAGCAGGCCACCACCAGCTGCCTCCAGAACACAGCAGACTGCACATGTTCTTATCAGAAATAACTGCAGTGCTCTGATTCTCAAGGAGAGCTCCTTCTTCCACAAGATTTTAGTCAGACTCCTTTGAATGTACAGTTTTCAGGAGGATGATTTTAGTCATGTCTCAAGTCCAGAGTTACAATGCTGCCAATTAAAAGAAGGTATCTGGGACTTGCCATCACCATTGAAGCTCCTAAATGATTTGAAACTGACCCTCGTTGTCACTCCCACAAAACAGCATCCCTGTCCTGCAGGGAGAATCATGGAATGGTTAGGGCTGGAAGGGACCTCCAAAGGTCATCTAGTGAAGCCCCCTGCAGGGAGCAGGGACACCCTCAACTAGACCAGGCTGCTCAGAGCCTTGGCCAACCTCACCTGCAATAGCTCCAGGGATGGGGCCTCAACCACCTCCCTGGGGAGCCTGTGCCACTGAGCCACCACCCTCAAGGGAAACAACTTCTTCCTGAGATCCAGTCTAAATCTAATTTAAACTCATTGCCCCTCATCCTTTCACGCAGGCCCTTGGAAACAGCCCCTCTGCAGCCTTCCTGGAGCCCCTTCAGGCACTGGCAGGTGCTCTAAGGTCTCCCCAGAGCCTTCTCTTCTCCAGGCTGAACAACCCCAGCTCCTTCAGCCTGTCCTCACAGCAGAGCTGTTCCAGCCTCTGAGCATCTCTGTGGCCTCCTCTGGCCCTGCTCCATCAGCTCCATGTCTCTCCTGTGCTGAGGGCTCCAGAGCTGGCTGCAATACTCCAGGAGAGGTCTGAGCAGAGCAGAGGGGCAGAATGCCCTCTCTCCAGCTGCTGCCCACACTTCTCTTGCTGCAGCCCAGGCTGCCATGGGCCTTCTTGGCTGCCAGTGCCCACTGCTGGCTCATGGCCAGCTTCTCAGCCACCAACACCCCCAAGTCCCTTTCTGCAGAGCTGCTTTCCAGCCCCTCATCCCCCAGCCTGGATGGATAGCGAGGGTTGTTCCCACCCAGATGCAGGACCCTGCATTTAGTCTTGTTGAACCTCATGAGGTTCCCCTGGGCCACCTCTCCAGCCTGTCCAGGTCCCTCTGGATGAGATCCCATCCCTCCAGCCTTTCCACAGCACCACTCAGCTTGGTGTCATCTGCCAACTTGCTGATGGTGCCTCGATTCCATTGTCAATATCATTAATGAAGACATTAAACAATACAGGTCCCAGCACAGACCCCTGAGGGAGAGAAGGGAAGCATTTCTCTGCCTCTACACAGTGCAGGGGTAGCCAATGTTTGCAATGCTCTGAGCCATGGACTAAACCTGACACGTGGTCACCAACCACGAGAGCCACTCAAAGACCTCAGAGCTGTCATACAGACTCCCAAGACAGCTTTGATATAAATGAGGATGACAACTCCCCAGTAGCCCCAGTGCTCTATCATCTAGGGCAGTCCCAAAATGCACCTGCATCCTGTTGTGACCTTCAAAAGCTTCAGCACTGGTGCAGCACTTGAACAGCTTGAGAGCCATATGCAACTAAAAATCAAAGGTCAGTCACATCTTACCTATTGTTATAAATAGCTTGTAAGGTCCTTGAGAGTAAATGCTTTGTGTTCACACAGTGCCTGGTACAAGAGGAGTGCTCAGAAGTGCTGCTGCTATGTAGGGTAGCTTGGGCAAAGCCAGCCTTTGTTTCAGTTTAATAAACATTAATGTATGGAGATCATGAACATCAGCAGAACCAGCTCATTCTACAAGGTACTATGTATTCTTTCTCTGAGGGTTGATAATCCCATTTTTTTTCTTTTCTTCCAAGTTTTCTGCACATGAAGTAGGAGCTCTACAATACTTCTGCATTGCAAAAGAACCATACACCAATAATCAAGAAAAAAAAAAAGATTTTTATATAAATAAATAAATAAATAAATAAATATNCCCCATCCACCCGGGAGCCTCAGGGCTTTGCTTCTTCAAGCCAAGCTTCCTCGTGGCTTTGCTCCATATATATATATATATATATATATACACATGCCACTAAAGCTGAGTATTGCCAAGTCTAAGACCTGAAGAAGCATAGCACATAACTCCTTAAAGAAAAACTGAAGGGCATTAAAACATGCTTTACTGAGTTTGTGGGAACAGGCCCTAAGCAGTCTAAGTGGTAACACTAATAATACACAGAGAGGATAAAGGAGAGAAAAAGAATGAAAGAAGTTGAAGATGGATCAGTGTTTTAAAAGGAGCTGCTGCAGTATCACCCCATGTCTTGACATCATTTCACCACTTCACCTTCTCACTTGCTGTCTTAACAAAATAGGAGCAAGAGGCAGCACTATTACAAACTCCACTACCATCCACTTCAGTTAGCAGAGGTATCACTAAGAAATAAATCCCAGTTTTTGTCAGCAATCCTGCAGCCTCCCATCACTTGTCATCATAAAATCCAGTAGCATTCAGAATTAATGGATCTCAATCTCATTACATGATTAAGAAAACCAACAGTTCATTAGATGCTCAAATTATTTTGATTCTGTCAACATATAAATTACCATATTTAAATACAAAACTTTTCATCTTTGTTGTACAGAAAATGGACATACTGAAGTATAAAAACGTTGTAAAGAAAGTTTTAACAAGCTCTTTCCCCTCATTGTGTAAAAGAATTTATTATTTCTAAATCTTTTCCATTTTATTCTACATGCCAGAGCTTTTGACTAGAAAAAAAGATGCTTAACATGAAAAAATTGAATTCTGGAAACACTACAGAAAGAGGCAAGCATAATAATTTCCTCCATTATTTCTTCAGATCTGTTTTTAATTTTGTACCAAGAAAAATACCATTTTACAATATCAAGAAATACTTCAACGTGATTCTAAATAATGCAGCAGCAAGAAAATCCATATTTAGAACTCTGCTTTGTGTGCTTAGCTATTTAAGCTTGTATCATCATTTCACATGACACCTCAGTATAAAAACAGCTCTGTCCTGATCATAATTATCAATACTTAATGTATGAATTTATACATAGACATGTGCATACTCCACAAATGTATTTGCTACAGACAGGGACACACTCCATTATTATCTGTTTCAACTCTCTTTGCAAAGGTTCTATAGCATGCAAGACACTCTTTTTACCATTGGCTATAAACTCTTTTTCTTTGAAGGCCCCAAGAGTAGAGACAGATTTAGATAAAACTCCTTAATAGGACCACACAGATGAAGGCTCATAGAGCACCAGCTAAAATAGTTGCAGTAACCTCTTTCCCTCAGGGAATTGTTAACATTCAGTAAGGTAATGATTACACTGATATTACTGCTGTGGCCACAGCTTGCCTAGACACAACAGGGCTGGCTTTCCATCAGGGCTGAGTGCAGGCTCTGTCCACATGCTGCCAGCTCTGGGACCCAGCCTGCAGCACTGCTGTATCTGCACACCTACAACACACTAAACCACCAGCCCTAGGAGACATCTAAAGGAAAAACCACACAAAAGCCATGCTGTTGGCATCATTTGCAATAATTCACATGATACAACACACTCAAAACACTGTTTGGTTTTAAAGATGCTTTCCCAAATGGCACCCCAAGGTTTCAGGTAGGTTGTTTATATTACCATGTCAAGCCAGACAGTGTCTCCACATCACTACTGATCCTCACAGCACAGATTTCCTAGCCACCTCCTTCACCCTCTGCTGTAGAACTTCAAATATTCTTTGCCATTCTTTTAGCATTTCAAAGCTACATGGTATTAATTTACCAGAGTATCATTTGTTTTGGCCCCTCAGTTAGCTGAGAGGTGTAGCTTTCATGGGTTTTCAGTAAAGATGTTTTGAAAACAGGTTTTAGGACCAGTTTTGTAAACAATATGAAGAAATCTACTCCCATGTCCCATACTCTTTCATACTACCAATTTCTTTCCTTCCATTACCTGAATGTAAACAACTCCTCCTGAATTAAAGGTTGTGTCAAACATTTCCGTTTTCTCACCAATTCAGCAGAATCTCTAGAGCATGATGTACACAAATTCTTTGCAACCATAACCACATTGCATTCTAACACATACATATCTAAATGCTAACTAAAGAGAAGAAAATAATTCCATATTAGTATTGCTTCATTGTAGTCAGCATTTTGGTGACACTAGCTTTTATGTGCCACGAGCACACACATCTTGTAGGAACATGCAGCCAGATACAGGTAAAATAATATTGTGCAGTGCATTTTACTGTTCCTAACACCCAGCAGCACAGAACTGGAAGTATAACATCATTAAGTGCAATATCTTTTCTCATCCTGATAAAGTGGGAACCCCAATGCAAGAGGGGCAATTGCTTTACTAACAACACTCATAAATTCAGACAGGAAAGTGAAAAAGAGATGGTACTTACAGTGAATTCACAGAAATCAATGCTATCAAGACTTTTGCTTCTGTGTATTCTCCCTTTTATTCTTCTTAAAGAGGGCTTTCCCTGACTTACACTACAGGTAGCACCATTGGGATTTTCAGAAGATGGAGTGACCCTGCCAAAAAAAAAAACAACACAAGAGCCACATATCAGACAGAGAATAAATATTTTTACTGACTGTTTGTTTAAAGGAAAAAGTTTACAAAAGAAAAAAAATATTGCCATGCTATACAAAGAAAGAATGCCAGTCCAAGCTTTACCTTTACTCAGTAAGTGTAGTTATCCTTTCTGTACAAAAGTGAGAGGTACTAGAAAAAAAATATTTTTATATATTNATCTGAAAAATTTATAGGAGTAATATATGAAGGAGTTCAGTGCTTTGCTTTTCTTTTTCATTAACATTTCTCTCACAATAAAGTTTTCCTTCCATGGTTTAGGTTCCTCTGTTTAGAACTGACAGCTTTGGTAGGCATATTTTTACAAGAATAAAAAAAGAAAGGTGATGATTTTTATACACACAGATCACCAAAAAAGACATTGCATGGAGTGGGCCACATGAACACTTGAAATACAAAATTCAAGTACAAAATACAGAATAAAAGGTCAAAATGCACATTATAGACAACTAGGGAGAAGAAAAAGTTGCAATAACAAAGCCTGAAAATGAAACCAGGTCTTTTCAAATCTCTTATTTGATTTATAAAGCCTTTTTTTTCTTTTCTTTTGTTGAATTACTATGATTACCAAATCAATATTTTATTTAAGATACCTAAATTTTTATGTTTTTTTACACATACACAAGAACAACTTAAAGTTCTCTTGCTAATCATTTGTTTCAAATGTTTTCCTCTTTGTGTTAATTTCCTGCCAACTTTTAATGGTAAACAGTAAAAAACATCTAACTGAAAATACAATATTCAGACATTTCAATTATGTTATGAACTTCCTGCTGAAGCTGCACCAGCTTTTTTGGTGTGTATTGATTCACAACAGCCTGCAGAGAGAGCCCCTGTTCCAGTCCATATATATATATATATGTTTTTTTTGTTTTGTTTTTTTCCAGGGGGGCTTAATTTTTACTTATATTCAAACTACTTCTTCTAGGGCCTTACCTATAAATAGGCATTTATTTAACTTGCAAGCCTTTTAATGTTTTCTGATACTGAGAATCCTTTATTTAAAAAAAAAAAAATTAAATAAAAAACCACATGTGAAAGAAAACCAAGTGAAAATAATGAGCTAATCAAAGTTACTTGGTTTAACAATGAGCTAAATTAAAGGTATGTTTTAAATGCCCCTCCACTTGGGAGCTCCAGTGTTTGAAGCCAGTTGAAAAAATTAACTTGCTGCCTCTGGAATCCATCCATCATTTCATTCTGCTGGAGAATGAATTATGGCTATCACTTGTAAGCTTCTGAGATTGAGAAAATTCTTTTTTAAATCACATTTCACTTTCAAAACATAATTGGAAGATTCACTTCAGTCTTTTATAAAATCATTAACTTCTAGGTGTCTTTATAAGGAAATAAAGTCTTATTTGAGCAGCCAAAGGAAAATTCGATCAATATAATGACAGGGAACCTGGCAGCTCTGTGCTGTACTGAGCACCAAAGGAAGCATATGAAGCAGTATATCCATATTTACACATTAGTGGCTATTTGAAGAGGTTGATGATGCCTGATGAGGAAACTCTGGGACTGTGCAAAGAAATTCAGTATCAGGCTCTCTGGTGCCTCTGCTGCTTCTCAGGTTTTAGCAAAGAGAAGCAATAACAGGATGGAGACAGCCCTGGATCTATTTCACCCCATCTTCTCAGAGGGCTGGATGCAGCAACCAAACTCTCCAGAACCCACTTCCAGCACCCCTCGTGCAGCACCACATCAGGAACTCTTCCCAGTACTAGGAATTTCCACCAGGAATACAACTCAGACAGTTAAAACTATGAAGTTGCAAGATTAATGTGACTGTCAGCTTCAGCGAGTCCAAATTCAGGGAGAAATGACCCAAAGTGTTTGGACTGGAAAGCAAATGATTCAAAAATCTGGAAAACAGCTTTGAAAACTTCACACTTTTGAACCTTGCTTTGTTTCATTGTCATCAAAAACAAAAGAGTTTCTTCTTTCTAAATGAATCCTGAAACTATAATGCTATATTCTACAGTTCTGGCACCTGAATCTTCAGTTTTAAAACATTTATTATTAGTTAAATTTACTACACATGATTATCTCCTTCTTCTTTTATTCACACTGCTTAATTAATTGAAGATGAGTATGTTAATTACTAAATTCCTGGCTGAAGTACCTGCATCAGAGGTATAGGGGAATGATCAGAGATGAAAGCAGAGACATTTGTAAGAGCCCTTTTAAAATGTCTGCACCTCATCAACTACTTCAAGGCAATTGCTCTGGACTCAAAGCCTCTGAATGATGTGTTTGAGGCAGTCTAGAGCTAGGAAAAGCAGAACAGAGCATCAAGATCTTTGAAGGGAGTGAACAATTTCAGCCCTTGTGCTGTTCCTGTTCAAAGAAGGTGTTGAACATTCTGGAAACGTGAACACCTTTCGAGTGGAGCTCACCCCAGGCACCCCAAAACTTCACCTCTTGGAAATTTTAGTCAAATCCATTCAAACCATTTTGTAAATCCCACCTGGAGCCAGAGGTCCTGATTTAGTATCCACAGTTCTTACCTACAACAGTTTCACTGACCTTGACTCCTTCCTGATCACATCTCCCATTACATAAGCGTGACTCGAAATTATTTCTCTGGTTGGTAAAAGAAGCAAAAAGCTGAAACTCTCAGTAGCTGTATTTCACTGACAAATATGCTGGTCTAACAAAATACTGGGCAACAGTGGCTTCGAGGTGCTAACAGCTTCATACATTATTAAGATATAATTAAATGGAATGCATATAATATCTTATTGATAAAGAAACAATTACATTTTTATATTACTTGTACATAATGACTATTTATAACAACCTTCAATATGATCTAACATGGGGTTTGTAGTTACATCTTGTCTGAAAAGACTAACATTTTATTTTCTAGACAGATGGAACATCTTTTAAGAACTTAAAAGTCTCTTCATGTTTGAGTTCTGCACTGTTTTAAAAAAGACATCAGAGTATTTAAAAAACAAGACCTGAAATTGCACATTTCTGTGTGTTTTCCAAGTGTAGCACTGATGCTGGAGCTAATACAGAGAAAACAAGTTTTTGATCACCTCAACAAGACTTATAACAATGATATCATTATTAGAATCACTTTGGGTTGGAAGGGACCTT
>VYZU01057734.1:0-10885 GCA_013401355.1 Ceyx cyanopectus
TTAGAACAGGCTTCCTAGAGAGGTAGATGATGCACCAAGACTGTCAGTGTTTGAGACATCTGGGCAATACCCTTAATGTGCTTTAACTTTTAGTCAGCCCTGATCAGGCAATTGAACTACATGACCATTGTAGGTCCCAGAATAATCATCTCTGCTCCACTGACTCCACATATTGTTCAGACAGACACCCACCCAACATGGTCTCTGTGGTCTTCCTAAGGATATGGGTCTTGTGTCCTTTCTCTGGTTCCTGGCACTCAGACCTTTCATCCAACTCACTGGTTAGTACAGCTTGAGGCTTCCTGGGGAAATCACTCCCTTTGACACACAACAGGACACATGTGCAGCCTCAAGAATGGAATTTAATAAGATCAGTGTGGTGAGAAGCAGGGTTTCTGGACAATTACACTGACCAGCAGTTTGCTTGCACTTGACCAATTCTTCCTATTCATTTTCCTCTCAATTTCCCTGCGCTGCTACTCCTTTCTCTCTCTTTGAACCCCTCCTTCTTTGACCTTGTTTTTTTCTCCAAGTAAATACCTTTCCCAAATATTTTTTTTTTCCCTTTCTCAGTCCCATTTCTTCTATATCCATCCCAGAATTCGGTATTTCTGAAGCAGTTAGAGTAGTACTGTCAACCTTGCAAAATTCCACTGCCCATAAGGTCCCCAATGCCCTCTTTAATTAACTGTGAAGTTTGGCCATTTCTCTCGTAACTCTTCCTCAAACATCTGTGAAATCTGTCCATTCCTCATGGTGGTATCTATAGCTTTTGTCAGCTTCACACTCTCTTAATTTATGTTCAGCAATTTCTCATGCTGTATACAGAAGTTTCTTATAGTGTGCTCACTTCAGGCCAAGCCCCTACCCTCTCCCTCTCCTTGCACATCTTAGCAAAAAAATGTTTTCACTTTTTAATAAAATGGGGGAAAAAAATCGAGGGTTCAGCAGCCAAATTGACAACAACTTGGCTTTTCTTTCTTCCAGGTTTAATTACCTTTGAGGGGGATTTAAGAAATTGCCTTTAGAATGAAAAATGTTTCTGAATTCTTGTGCCTCCTATGTGAATGATTCTTCACCTGTTATTTACATAATTCCAGGCTTTTTGAAGGGCATGTTGTACAGATTTGTGTCCCCAGGGTCTCATTTTTGCAGCATGATGCTAGATTCTGATGTGGAAAAGTGGTTAAAGGATCTTTTTAAGCCCTCCTCTGCCACTCCTTGCTGTAGATTCTCTAGGAAAAGGTGAATCAACAAGAAATTGCCCATTGTATGCCAGGGTAGGGCTGATTTTTTAAAGGCAAGGAGAGGATAATAATATGAGAGAGAACAAAGTGAGCCAGAGAAGAGCACGGCTCTAGCCCTGAGGTCACTCTTTTGTGATTCTCTTTGTTAGAGCTCAAGTCTGTTGGGATGTGCTGGGAAGTTGGTAGCTGCTCCCAATTACCCCAACAGCTTCCATTCACTGGCTGCAGATCATGATGCAGAGGAAAAAGAAAAGCTTCACATCTCTTTAAAAGAAGCCAGCAATCTGTCAGTATTCACACAGTGATCTCAGCATGGTGGTTAATCTTTTTTTAAAAAAAATTGAACTATACCCAAAGGGGATGAATTAGAAGATCATCACTAGCATGGAAAATGTACCACCCTGCTAACAAGAGTCAGTCCTGCAACCCAGGAAAGGGCAGAAAATGTTCTGATGACTTAACACCACCATTACTCACTACTCTGAGTCATAAGTCCAGAATGGGCACATTTCCTTGGGAGATGCTCTTCCCTGCAGGAGGACTGCAAAGGTAGGTGACTGTAACTGCCCCCAGCCATGTTTGGTGGAGCAAGATCTGATTCATCAGAAGGACTAAGGCCTTTCTAGACCACAGCAAAGTCTCCCAAGGGCTGTGACAGCAGCCTCACTGTCTGGGACATTTGTGCCTGGATTTGCACTGGAGGAAACAGAACTCCAAAGTGTCTCCTGAAGAATAAGCAGAAGTTAATTTGATTTTTTTCAGCCTCTGAGGTGTGATTCCCCACTGCTCTTGGGGTGAACATGAGGAGAGCAGTGCTCACCTTTCACACTGCCTTGGGGCAGTTTAATGCTTTCCAGTTAAGCCACTAAATATTTTCCAAGAAGTAGCAGCTGATATTTGCAGTTTAAGGTTGACCTCTTGGAACTTTGTTTTCTGGGTTACCTTCAAATATCTGCTTCAGAAAAATATACAGACAAACAGGCTGAAAATGACTGCTCAAAGGTATCAAATGAAGAGACAGGTTCATAAGGACATTTAAGAAATTCTTAAAGTTATTTATGTGTGCAGGTAGAAAATTGGGGGGGGGGGGAAATGAGAATCTGGACAGCCGTCTTTTAAACTAAACTACAGAGCTTCATGTGGGTGTGAATCCAAGGACTAATCTCTTTGACATGATACCTTACAGCTTCCTTACCTTGACTATATCAGTAGCAGGCTGCTACCTGCAGTTTCACAGAACACTTTAAAACACCAATTTTTTTTTTAATTACTATTATTCTCCCAAAACAGACCTGTAAGACATTTTTAGGAACATAGCTGAAGCCAGGCATGCTGCTATATCAGAAGATTCTCTTCCACATGCCTCTGATTTTCTCAAGGACACATGCTGATGCTATTCCATCATTGCATCACTGTGATCGTTTTTTTGAGGTAAACAACCATGTCAACCTGGGATTCAGTCCTCCAGGTTTTGCATCAGAACTGACTCCCCCTGACAATGAAATTATCAACACCTCTGTCATTCCTCAGGAGTGTAGATTTATGCTTCATTTGTACACATTTCTCTCTCTGCTGACACATCTCTTTGGCTCCTAAGAATAAGTCTTTATGAAATATGTCAGTGATATCAAAACAAGCCATAGTGATTTACTCATGTCATCACTAGAATAGACTTCCCTCCTCTGTCTTTTATTCCCTGCATTACAGTAACAATCATTTTCCTATTTGCTTCCACTTAAAAATTGATCTTCTAGTGACTGGGCAGCTCCTGTTTTGCACAGGAGACTGAATAACAGGCTGGTGCCTTCACTTGGGGTGGGCAGAGCTTTTGTAGCTGACCTGTGTGTTAGTGACTAAAAGACCAAGCCTTTGGAGGGTAAGTTATGTCAGACTTCCAGCACAGAAACATAGACCATGAAAAATTCTGCTATAATACCAATTTGATCTCTGCTAGTGAAAAAAAAAAAGTCAAAGCACAAACTGATATAAAAAACATATGTGGTGATCATTCACACTGTTTAATGATCCATGTGTTCTTTGCCATAATCTGGCTATAGGCGAACCCAGGGACTCTTCTAAAGAGGTACAATGATCAGTGTTCCCTCTTAGAAGGACTGGGAAGAGAGATTGCATCCCTGGTCTGTTTGATTTACTCACAAATGTGTGTATTCTTAGGGCTGTTTTTTCTGCTGCCTCCAATCAGGACAAGTCTGCTGCTTGGTAGGACAGTGTTAGCTCCTGTTGATGAGGATCATGCCCATTAATTCAAAAAATATAACCCACAAGCTTGGAAATTACTGCTTTCCCCTCTTTTGCATCAAGCTTTATCTGTGACCCTTGAAAGACACCACAGCACTTGTTTTTCAAAATCCTAGAGGGACAATAAAAAAGAAGAAACTCAGGACTTGTGTCAATGTATAGAACAATTGTGGTTCCACAGTAATGGTGACAGTATTGCACCAAATTCCATAAAAAATTCCTTTCAAGGTTTAGTGCACCTATCTCTTGAATTTTATTTTCTCCTTTTAGATGTAATATTACAGATGTTGCACAAAAAAAATTACTTTTCCTGTCTAACATTAGTAGGCAAATAAGATCTCTATGTTCATACATCACTACTTTTGAAAAGAATCTATTATTATGCTAAGAATGCAATAAAAATAACACAGCACACTAGGACTGGCAATCATCCATACCAAATACAACATCCTATACCATGGTTCTTAAACACCAAATCACAAGAACAGTGGTAAATGGAAAGGGTCAGAGTTAATGTTATTGCATCTGGATTAATTTGGCACCTGGATTCCAAGAGACCCTGTTTATATTAGTTCTTCACCCTTTGTAAGTTATAATATCCAAGATTATCTTGGACAGATGACTCAATCTACTGTAAACTAAAATCAACTTGTGAAATCCTGCCTCTGCTGAAAATGAATGACAAAATGCACATTGCCCTTAAAAAGACACGGTTTTTGTCTTAAAACAATTCAGACTTGCTAGCAGACTAGAAAGGCAAAGTCTGAACTTATTTCCTAATGAAACTGAGGCTGATTCCTGGAAGTTCTGAAAACCACTTGCCTTATTTCTGTCCCAAGATGGATCCAACATGGATCTGGGGGACTGCAGGTTTTAATTCTGTTTAAAACTCTGTGCATGGGCAGAAAGGACTATCCTGTGGCTAATGCCCTTCCTACTACACCGCAGGGCAGGGAGTCGGGGATGTGTTCTGCAGCAAAGCCACAGCATGGACCGAAAGGGATAAGGGGTAAGCCAGCTCCCAGGTGACAGCAGGGCCAACATCAAAGTGTCTAATCCCTTTACAGACCAAGCAAGAAAATGGCAGATAAGAAGAGGATTTGATGAAAGGAAAAGCCCTCAGAGTTCAACTGAGGATCCCCCAGTATCTGGATCTTACTGCCCACCTTTGATTTCCAAAAAGGACTCAACTTTCTCCTGTAGGTTGCAAACTTTATGCTCTTTTCTGCTGTTAAAATTTTGCTAGGGCATCCAGAGGACAAAGACCCCCCCCCGTGCTGTTGGTATTTTAAGAGGCACAGATCCAGCAAAGCAACTGGATGCCGTTTGCAAGTATGGTCATCTCCTGGGGTGCTTGATACTCGAGGCATATCTGGGAAGCAGGGGTGTGATAAGGGCTGCCACCAGGCATGCTGCTCCAAGTGGTGCAGTTTTAACAGCCTGCTGTCTGAGCAAATGGCAGAAACCTTGGATTACACAGGGCTCTGAAGACACAACAAAATCTGGAGACTCTCAGCTGGGTATCGCTCAGTCTTTGAGAACAAGGAGGTGATTCTGCACTGAGAAAGGTGTTAATTAAAACCACAATGGCTCCTGCTAAAGATAGAGTCAGGTACAAGCAGATGAGAGCATCTTCAAGGGCATTTGCTTGTCCCATTATTTACACAGCTCATTGTCTTTAACATCGCTCTGATGGCTTGTATTTTTTCTTCAAATTGTTGTAGTCAAAAGGGAATTCATGGACTGGAGTTCCCAAATGGAAGACACACTTTCTGCTGAGAAACCTTTTCTGAGGTTGGCTGAGGGTAAGACGTTAGCTCTCCCAGTTTCTAGGATAGAAGTTTGGACAGAGAGAATTGCTGGTGTGCGTTTGTTGTGCTAGGGAACGACTTCCTCAGATCTCCTCTCAGTCTTTTTCAGCTAAAAAGCCCCAGAGCTCGCAGCCTTTTCTTGGCACAAAGATGCTCCAGGCCCCTCAGCATCTCTGGAGCCTCTGACTGGACCCTCTCCAGTAGTTTCTCCTCTCTTGAAATGTGGAGCATAGAACTGAACACAATACTTTAGATGTGGTCTCACTGAGGCAGAGTAGAGGGGAAGGAGAACCTCCCTCAACCTGTATATATAGAGAGATAGATAGATAGATAAATAGAGATAGAGATTATATAGATGGTATAGCTATAGATAGATATAGAGATATGCACATACAGATATAAATATACATGCAGTGTAAAAGGGAGAGGGTGGTTCTTAGTCATACTATTCTGTCACAGAGCAATTCAGACTGGAAGGTTGTATAACTGATGCATGAAAAGGGATATTGCCCCATGGGGAATGGTCCAACCTGCTATCACATCACAGACTCATCAAAGCACCCCTGGGCTTTTCACCTTCTTGCCTGAGGTCAGCCAAGCCTGTCCAAGGATGTCATGTGTATCTATGTCCCTTGAGGTAGGTGGGCAGGATGCTGAAAGCTGTGAAGATATTTCAGAAAAAACACATTTTTCTCATTTGTTTCAGCTTTAAGTATCAGCCATAGATACGTCAGGCATGTCAAGTATAGGAGACAACCTTGTGTGGCCAGTAAAATGCCATGGCAATCACAGAGTTGGTTTTCTGACCAAATACTGACCTCAGCACTGGCAACAGGTTGGAAGAATAGTTACCCTTGTGCTTTGGCTCATATCTAGACTGAAGTCCTTCTCTTAAATACTTTTGTGACAAGGATGTAAGTGGCCTTGCATCCCAAAGGAGTAATTCAATAGCAGTGCCAAGCAATTTCTTCAGATGGTTCAAATTTGTAATAGGGAGAAGGAAGAGTCCCTCTCTGGAGGAAGATGATGTAGAAATATTAAATTGCTATTATACCCCTAGCCTTGTTCTAGCTTGTAGGCAAAAAGCAAGAGGCAAAGGAGAGCTTAAGAAGAGCTTGGAGGAAGGTGCAGGTTGGCCTCTGAGTGATACAACAGCCTGCAGAGCTGTTGTGGACTGGATACATTTCAAGCCTGGATTGTTTGGAGCTCTGAGCTATCCCTTCTTTACTAATGTCCCTGTAGAGAACTGATAAGGAAAAGGATTAAGAAGGGAATCTCTGGAAGAGGTTGGCCATCAGCTAATTTTTAGCCTTCCACAGAAATTGGTCTCAGAGCACTTTCAAAGCTTTCTTCCCCAGTAGACATGCCTGCCTGTCTCTGCATGAAATGTTGGTATTTAGGCAGCCCCTATGACTGAGTGTAAAGGTATGGCACAGGCAATGAGCTTGGTGTTGCTCTTACCTCTCTGATAAGTCTTTATGCTAAGGAGATATATTTGAGCTATTGTCTTGCATGATATCTCTGCTCCAGACCAATCCTGGCTAACCCTGGTCATGTCCCTGACACAAGATGACCACCTGGTCATTCTGAACTGGAAAAGTAGATGCAGCTTTTAAAGCAAGATTCAAAGGTCTCTGTTGTCAAGACAGGCTGCAAAGACTAGGAGCTTTGCTTCTAAGTATTTACAACTCAAATATGCCTCATATAATGCTGAGAGTGGGTAAAGGAAGAAACCTAAATTTTCTTTTTAAGGTGTTCAGAAGTCATTTCAGGTTGGAACCCACCATCATTTAACAGAGCAATTCCTCGCAGATCTTCAATCATCCTGGTTATGTTCTTCTATAATCTGTAGAATTTATTTTCCTCATTTAATACAAGGCAGGTTTTCTGGCTGAGATCAAGAATGACCATTTTCACCTGCCATAAAGTGAGAGGTTAATTGTCTGCCAAAAGAGAAAGGCACTAATGACCATTCCCTATTAGAAATGTCTAAGCTGTCTGCTCTTCCTCTTTTTGAATCAACCCTGCAGAAAGAACTAAGCTGAGCACACAGTGTATAGTTTTATAGCACAGAAACCAGTCCCATTTTACATTTATTTCTTACTAAACTCTGCACTGTAGCCATCAAAAAACAAATGGAGAGTTTCACTGCTCCAGTTTGGCATGTACTGTTTGAAATTTCTTCTGCCTGGGTAACAGAGAAAGGTGTTCAAGGACAGCTGTAATCAAATGAATAATCTACCACCAGTTCTCAGGTACAGACAGATGTGAGTCAGCTTTGCTCTGAAATACTGCCCCATATTCACCACAGAAACCAAGGTGTGCACGCATGGCTTTACATCCCGGACAGTTGCAAAGATACACAGTATTTTTTTTTTATTTTTTTTTTAATTGAGAAACAAGAAGAAAGGTCTATTTTCATACATCATTGAGCTTCTGCCCTGCAGATTAAAACGGCCTGACAAGTATTAATGCATTTATCTACCCTAGAGGAACATTGTCTCTATTTTGACAATGGCAAGTTTGGATGCAAAGAATATTCCTGATCACAGAAACACTTTGCCATCTACTGGAAGGCACACCAAAAAAAAAAAAAAAGACTGAACCATCTAAGTATTCTGAAGAGCAGAACTGAGTCACTTGCCCTAGAGAAACCATAATATGTGGAGGCTGATTTATGGTTTCAGAGGTGTTGATACTAGGAAGGATAATTTCTTGAATCTCATGACTAGCAATACATGGAAAGGAACTTTTAATCTCCACAAACTGACCACATTCATATTCCATAGCATTTTTTCCTTGGTTCCCTTTTAGACCTCTTCCTATGCTGGTTGATTTTAATATATAGTAATAATGTATGTGCATGTGTGCATATTCAATTCCAAGTATCTGATTTAATGCGGATAAACAAATAATAACTGCTTCTTGATTTTTATTTTATTTTCATTTATTATTGATTGCTGGGTGTTATTTATTAATTGGGATGTCAATATTAATAACCCACCACAGAATGAGAAATTGCATGCTCTAGGAAAAGCTGAAGTGTCTGAGAGTGTGTGAACTGATGGCTCCCAGACTTGATGCTATTTTGTGCATAAGGGTTAACCAGATCAGCTGTGGACTCTCTGGGAACAGGGATGGCTGGTACAGAGGAAGCTCCTCTGATTTGTTCCTGACACTGTTGGGTCACCTTGAGCAGATGATTTCCCCCTATTTCTGCAAAGCCCTCTTTGGTATTTCACAGCCTTTGGAGCAATGTGGATGAGGAGTCCTACAGACAAGCTGGTGTGGTGTTCTGATATAGGAGAAGTCTTTTGTGTTTACACAGTGCATAGCACAACAGGGCTTTGATCCATGGTTAAGAATCCAGGCTCCAGCACAAAAGCAGGAATAAATAAGGAGGACCATCCTGCACTGCTGGTGCTCCCTTTATGTCAGAAAGCATA
Source organism: Ceyx cyanopectus (assembly GCA_013401355.1). Lineage (NCBI taxonomy): Eukaryota > Metazoa > Chordata > Aves > Coraciiformes > Alcedinidae > Ceyx > Ceyx cyanopectus. The sequence continues at coordinate 8,764 of VYZU01057734.1, forward strand.
GGTGACCCCTCTGACCTAAAAATTACATCCAGAGTTATTACACAAAGACATTGCCTCTGGCACAAGTTGTCCGGTTCTTCACCCAGTGCACAGTGAAACTGTGAAATTCCTGCCACAGGATATTGCATACACTTAAAGTGCTTAAAATCTAATAGGATAAATTCCTGGGGGAGGAAGACAGGAGCTATAAATACAGGGTTATAAAACACAGAAGTCCCACATCTGTGTCAAAAAACCCTGGACCACAGATCTTCCAACATGGTCAATGTGCTCTAGAGGAATATATCAATACATACTCACACTCTGCTTATGTTTTTTCCTAAGCACATACTCTTAAAGCTTGGGAATATTGGATGTGGGTTTAGGGGGGCTTTACACTGATCCTGTACAGATAGCCTGATCTATATTCTTATGGCTATTCATGACTTGCATACATGGTGGGACACAGGTCAGGGCAACAGTCAGATTTACCAGACTCCTGCCTTTCCAGAGAGTGGTGCTCTTGGGTTTATCTTGCTGTCCAGACAATGACTCTCATCTCTTCAAAGAACTTGAAAATCTCTTGTATTAGCATTCTGGAAAACAGCTCTGGGTTAACAGGTTCACAACACATATAGATTTTTCTTTGTTAGTGAGTGAAGCAAAGACAAATATGTAGCCCTTGGAGACCTCATCAGAAGTTGTCTTTATGTCTGTAGGTACTTTTGTTCCTTTGATATCTCAGTACTTTGAAGTCAGAAAATTTGACAAATCCTTTTGCTTTTGGCCTTGCCCTAATCATTAGGTCTGTTAAGAGGGGTCCCCTTGGGGTAACTCCATAAAGGCTAAAACAGGAGGAGAGGGTAGAAGATAGAAGAGTAGTTTTCATAGCTGATTTGTGAAATCTGGCAGCAATGGGAGCTGGAATGGGCCTTTTACTCTCTCAAATGTCTTGAATATAGAGCTACACTTGTTCTGCAAAATGAAAACCAGTTTTACAATGGATTTTTATGGACAAGTCTAAACAGAAAAGGCCTGAAAACTCCCAATGAACTTAATCCCATCTTGAACCCGAGTCTTGGAACTCACAATTAAATGACCAGAAACACCAGAAGAGGGAATATCTCTGTATCAAATGCCACATGTGCTCCCTTCTGCTTTATTTGACTTTTTAAAAGCTCACGCATGGATCCATAGGGCTCATGGAAGATTGCAGGGGCTCAGGGAGAAACAATCATGGGTAGTACTAACTGGATAGAGTACAAGATAAATCAGAGACAAAGGGACTTAAAAATAAAATTTATCTGGGATAACTCAGTCTGACATTGTTTCATTTCCAGTTGAAATGGAAATGTTTCATTCTGGATCTACAGAGATCTGAAATCAAACTTTTCAATCTGAGACTGTATAGAACAACTCTTGTTTCTTTCAAAATGCCTAAGTAGGTGTCCTGGTTCTCCCAAATCAATTAGCTACAGCCCAAGAACCATTTTATTCGCAAAAAAAAAAAAAAAAAAAAGTTTTCATAATCCCATATCCTTCCTCAGAGCTGAAAACAGATAGCAGGAATTTCTATGGGATTGGCAATTTGCTTTCTAATTACCTCCATGTGCAAAAAGACAATCTACTGTAATCATAGGATCATTGAGGTTAGAAAAGACCTTTAAGACCATTGAATTCAACCACTAACCTCCTAACGCTAAGTCCACCTCTCAACCATGACCCTCAGCACCACATCTGCATGGCTTCTAATCCTTCCAAGGATGGTGATTCTACCACTTCCTTTGGCAGCCTGTTCCAGGGCTTGACAACCATTTCAGTGAANTGATTTCCCCCTATTTCTGCAAAGCCCTCTTTGGTATTTCACAGCCTTTGGAGCAATGTGGATGAGGAGTCCTACAGACAAGCTGGTGTGGTGTTCTGATATAGGAGAAGTCTTTTGTGTTTACACAGTGCATAGCACAACAGGGCTTTGATCCATGGTTAAGAATCCAGGCTCCAGCACAAAAGCAGGAATAAATAAGGAGGAGCATCCTGCACTGCTGGTGCTCCCTTTATGTCAGAAAGCATAGGTGACCCCTCTGACCTAAAAATTACATCCAGAGTTATTACACAAAGACATTGCCTCTGGCACAAGTTGTCC
>VYZU01057736.1:0-12431 GCA_013401355.1 Ceyx cyanopectus
TCCCCCCCCAGTGACCTGGAGGTGGCAGAAACTGAGACCCCCGTCCAGTGTCTGCGGCTGGGGGGTTCTGAGAAGGGTTGGGGTGACTCCAGGCTGCAGCGGGGGGGGGGTTCAGATCCTGCTGGGGGGCAGGGGTGCTGTTTATGGCCCAGGCAGCAGCCGCAGGGTGTGAGCTGCGGATGTGCTCTTGCAGCATCCTTCCTGCTGCTGCACCTCCTGCTTGTGGTTAGGGTGGGGACTGTCCCACCCAGGGCCCTGCCACCAGGCCAGGACGATGCCTGGCAGCCCCCTGAGAGCTCCTGGGCCACCAGCTGCCATCCTGGGGACGTTTGGTGCCCAGAGGAGGGAACAGGCTCGAGGGATCTGCAAATGCATCATAAATCACAGGCTGGTTTGGGGTGAAGGGACCTCTCAAGCTCATCTGGGGCAACCCCCCTGCAGGGAGCAGGGCCATCTGCGCCCAGAGCAGGGTGCTCAGAGCCCCCCCCAGCCTCCCCTGGGATGGTGCCAGGGATGGGGCAGCCACCACCTCTCTGGGCCAGGCTCTGCCACCCTCAGCACCAACAATTTCTTCCTTTTACCTCCCTCCTCCTCACATGCCAAGGCTGTTTGACGGTGTTCGGGCTCTCAGAGCACCATGACCTGTGCCCCCACCCCCTGGCACCAGGTTTGCCATCATCACTTCTTTCCGGGCACTGCGAGCCCCGGCACCCAGCTCAGCGGAGCCGTCGGTGGAGGGGGGGCTCCCACAGGTCACCCCCTGCACTGGGGAAGGGCGGGAGGCACCTTTTCGGTCCTGCTCCCCACATCCTGGGCGCTCACAGCCCCCGTCCCTCGGTGTGACGTCCTTCCCCTCCCCGCCGAGCTCTCCGAAACCGCAGCCGCTCTTCCGCGCTCTCCTCGCCTTCCCCGCCCGGGCGGAGGGCGGCCCGCGACGCCCCTCGCCTTTCACCCCCCTCCCCAGGGCTGCCCTCCAGCCCCCCGTGCTGGCACGGCCGGACCCTCGCTGCTGATGCCCGTCGGTGCTGCGGCTCGGGGGCCCCTGGCATCCCCCGGCAGAGGTGAGCCCCGCTGAGGTGGGAGGGTGGATGGATCAGAGCTTGGTCCTGGGGGTGCAAAGAGGGTGCTGGGGGGTACCCTCTGGGGCATGCCCGGGGGGTGCCACCCTCCATGCAGCGGGTGGGTGCTTTGGGGATGGGGGAGCCCCAGGGATGCTGCGGGAGTGTTGGGGGGTGATTGGATGCTGTCAGGTGCTGGGATGTGGGGACTTGTTGCCCCCCACCGAGGATGCCAAGGGGGGGTTACTGGTGATCAAGAGCTGTAGTGGGGGGATCTGGGGTGGGCTGGGGACAGGTTTGTCTTGTTTTCCTGCTCCAGCACAGCTGGTGGCCCTGGTCCCGGAGCCCTGCTCCAGCCAGGCTGGTGGAGGGGGGGTGGACGGGCACCCCGGGGAGGGGGGTCGATCACAGTGGGTGCAACATCCCTGCGGTTTCATTTCTGCCCAGGGACTCATCCTGCAACTGCCCAGCCTGCAGCAGCCCCCTCCACTGCACCTCGTTTCCCATTTCCAGACACCAGACTTCCCTTTCAAAACTTTCTTCTCGAGTGGAGCCGGCGGGAATGTGCCCCCGGGGGTGGAGGCAGCTACCTCCTAGCCCCCCAAAACCCAGGGTCCCCGCTCCAGGAGGGAAGGGGGATAAAGCCGGGGAAGGGTCTGGAGCAGGAGTGTGGGGAGGAGCAGCTGAGGGACCTGGGCTGGTTGAGCCTGGAGAGAAGGAGGCTCAGGGGAGACCTTCTGGCTCTGGCAGCTCCTGGCAGGAGGGTGGTGCTAGGGGAGGTCGGGCTCTGCTCCCAGGGCACAAGGGGGATCCAGTGATGCTCTGCAATCCCTGCCTGGGGCCATTTCCAGCCTGAACGACGACACTCAGCCTCCTCTCACAGGGAGGGGGACTCTGACTTCATCTGCCACCTTCTGTTCCCCCTGCAGGTCCCATGGCACCGGTCCGGGCCATGCTGGTGATGCTGGTGCTGATGCTCAGCACCCTTTGGGCACTGGGAGTGGTGCCACTGCCGGAGTCGGGGCTGCGCCGTGGTGCCCGGTGGGTCTGGGGGGTGCCCGGGCAGGCTCAGGCTGTGCCCCTGCTGCACCCCCGCAGGAAGAGGGATGAGGGTGGGCAGCAGCCCGGTGCCACACCGGAGCACGGCCACGCTGCCACCCTGATGCCCAAAGGCAAGGACGCCCATTCCCCAGAGCCACCAGCAGCGCCCGGCACCAACACCCCCCTGCACCGGGCACTCACGGTGCCAGCCACAGCCCGGCCCCTGGATGAGACCGACTCTCCTGACCCGCTGCCAGCAGCACGCAGCACTGACTCCAGCCTGCGCTGGGCATTCACGGTGCCAACCACGAGCAAGCTGCAGGATGAGACCGATGCCCCCGACCTGCCCCTGAGCGTTGTGCCAGCAGCACCCGGCACTGATGCCAGCCTGCGCCGGGCGCTCACGGTGCCAACGGCCGATCAGGATGAAACCGATGCCCCCGACCTGCTGCTGAGCTCTGTGCCACCAGCACCCAGCACTGATGCCAGCCTGCACCGGGCACTTGTGATAACAGCCGAGCCCGAGGATGAGACCGATGCCCCCCACCTGCTGCTGAGCTCTGTGCCACCGGCAGAGCCCAGCACACACAGAGCACCCCGAAAGGGCATCACCACCCACCCCAGCCGGCCCACAGCACCCAGAGAGGAGGAGGGGACGGTGACCGTTGACACGGACAAGAGCTCGAGCACCCCCTCGGTCCTCAATGCCACCACCACGGGTTACAGGGAAGCCAAGAAATCCGGGGCTACCCCAGCGCCCACCTTTTTGGCCCCGTGGGACAAGAAGCCCCAAGGCACGGAGGCACCGGTGCCCTGGGACCTCGACGGGGTGATGGGCAAATGCCTGCTGGCCATCCTGCTGCTGGCACTGGTGGCCGCCACCTTCATGGTGTGCACTGGGGTGCTGGGCGCCCTGCTCTGGCGCCGGACGCGGATGGCACGGCACCAGCTCAGCCCCACCGAGATGATCTGCATCTCCTCCCTGCTGCCCGACGGCGACGTGGCCACCAACGGCCCCAAGCCCGTCCCTGCCCCGAGGCAGAGGCTGCTGCTCGACGGCGGCTTCGATGCCGATGGTGACAGTCTGACTCTCAGCAGCTTCCTACCGGAGCACTCCTGAGCCGCGGGAACCGCCTCCTGCGTCCCACAGCACGGCAGGGCTGGCGGCTGTGCCACGGCCATGGTACCCATCCACCCCCCCTGCACCCGCGGGCAGGGCACCCCCATCCCCCTGGGAGCGCGTTTTCACTTGACCCAGCGTGACATCCCCCGAGGCTGACCCCATTAAAGTGTTACCTGGACGTGGTGGTGTCTACCTGGTGGGGACGGTGCCCTCCAGCCCCCCACAGCCCCCTCCTCGCTCCACCACCTGCCCACATCCCCCCTACTGCTGAAATTTCACTTCTCCATCCTCCTCACCCAGCAGCAGCCCCAGCCCACCGTGGTGGGGGGAGGGAAGAGCAGAAACGAAACCCACGGCCAGCCTTCCACAGGCAGGGGCCAGACTCGGGGGGCACTGGGGAACAGCAGAACCCCCCCAGGGCACCCTCCCCATGCGGGGCTGGCCCGGTGCCACGGCGTGGGAGCGGAAAGGGTGGCGGTGCCCGGGCGGAAACACCGTGTGTGTGTGGGGGGGGTGATGGGTGATGGGGACGGGTGTGCTGGTGGCGTAACGTGTTCCTGCCTTGTGGTCACCCGCAGAGAGACCGGGGGACGCCGCGGGGACTGCCCAGCAGGGTGGTCCTGTGCCGTGGTGGTCGCAGGCTTGGGGTCGCCCCTGCTGGGGCTGGGAGGGGTCGCCAGTGGTCCCACCACCTTGGCCTGTAGCTGAGGGCCAAAGGGGGCTCCTGAGTCACCCCTGAGCCACCAGCCCGACCCCTTCCCTGCACCCGGCCCTGATGGAACAGAAACGGCCCAGGGCTGTGTCTGCCCTGCCAGGATCAGTGTCCCCGTGTCCCCATCCCTCCCTGGCCAGGCTCAGCATCCCCAACTCTCCGTCCTTATTCCTGCCCCACCAGGCTCAGCATCCCCAGTCCCACATCCCCATTCCTGCCCCACCAGGCTCAGCATCCCCAGTCCCCCATCCCAGGCCTGAGCTGATCCTCAGGTGGCTTCAGGAGCGTTCCATGGGTGGGCAGCAGAGCCACTCACCTGCACCCCAGCCCCCACCCCTGGCCTCCCCAGTCCCCCTGGCCCCAGCGCCTGTTTATACTGGTGCAGAGCTGCGGATATTTCCCATCTGGGGCCCCGCTGCCTCCTGCAATGTAAATGTTTATGGTGCGTTGGCGAGGGGCTCTGCAGCCGGCGGCCGTGGCCGGGCCCCGGGTGGGACACCCTGGCCGGGGTCTCTCCGGTGCTGTCACCCTGCTCTGCCCTCCCCGTGTCCCCACACAGGTGGGTGCCAGCACCGTGCTGTGCCAAAAACCAGCTGCAGCAGCTTATGGTCGATAAGGGGTGAGATAGTTCATGAGGCTCTGGGTTGCTGGGGTTCAGCAGCCCCCAGGGACCACTGCCACCCCCAGGGACCACTGCACCAGTCACCCCCAGCCCCACGTTCACCCCACGGCTCATCCAGCTCTGCCCCTATTCCAGGGGAGGATGATGCCGGTGGGTCCCGAGAAGGCAGGTGGGTGGGTGCAGTTTGGAGGGGTTGCTCCCGCTCTCACCCAGCCCGGTGCCCACCCTGCGCCTGGCACTCTGCATCAGGAGCCCAGTGAGGATAAAATTCCCTCCGCCGCCCGAGCCTGCGCCGGGAATCGCCCGATTTGGCACAGTCAGCAGGTCCTGCCGAGCTGCCACCCCCCGGTTCGGGGCAGAGGGATCCGCGGGAAGCCGGTGGGTGGCAGCGGGGCTGGGCACGGAGCTCTGCACGGCACGGGGGCAGCTCCGCAGCATCTATTCTCCCCCCCCAACCTCGAGTATTTCGCTGGCACAGCAAAGCGCAGCCCGGCGAAGCAAATTAGAAGCCGAGCGTGGCCGGAATGATTTAAATTGCAGGTTCTCTTTGGCCGTCGGAGCCGCGTCCTGCGGCTCCCCACGTTCCTGCTGCCCCAAATTACAAAGCGGGGTCCGGGCGGCACAGCCCTGCCCAGCACCGCGGGGCAGAGCCCTCCCCGCCCGCAGGCAAAAACGGCATCGTAATGGGCGGTGTGGGCTGGCACCGGGGGATGCCCGGCCCCCGCCGCCCCGGGGAGAGACCAGGGCTGGCATGGGGACCCTGGGTGGGGGCGCGGGGACCACGACTGGGGAAGGGTGGGGACACTGGGCAGGGAGGGATGGGGATCCTGGATGAGGCAGGATGGGGACCCTGGACAAGGAAGGTTGGGGACGCTGGATGAGGCAGGATAGGGACCCTGAGCAAGGAGGGATGGGGATCCTGGATGAGGCAGGATGGGGACCCTGGGCAAGGAGGCTCAGCCCGGCACCGGGGATGCTCCGGGTTGGGTGGCCTCGTACCCCCCCTGCTCTACCCTCACCGCTCCCCCTTCCCCTCTAAGATTTCAGCGCCGATTGTTTAAAGCCGGGAAAAGCCGACCCGGCAGCTGCGAGGAGACGCCGGCTGCAGCAGCCAGCGGGACAGACAGCCAGACGGACGGACAGACAGACAGACAGCCGGCCCCGTTATTTCTGGGAGCCACGATTACGTTGGGCGACGCCAGGAGAAACCCAAACGGCGCCGGCTTCCCGATGCCAATGGCGATGGAGACCCTCGCCCCCAGCCCCACTGTCTGTCACTGTCCCCTGGCACTGGATTTTTTTGGGGGGGGATGTGGCTGGGTCCCCGGGGAGGTGAAGAGGCGAATAGCAAGAGGATGAGGTCACCCCAGCGCCGGCTGTAGCCTCTTGAGCAACTTCATCCCAGGCGGAGTGGACTGCGGGGAGGGGAGGGGGCGGCCAGAGTGCTGCCAGGGTGGGGGGGCCCTGGGGATGCCCCCAGACCCCTGGCCTGGAGACCAGCACCTGGGGAGCTGTGTCGCTGCCACTGCTGCACTGGGCTGGGGAACCACCAGGGCAAGGTTTGGCCCTGGGTTGGGGTGATGAGGGTCCCAGGAGCTGAAAGGCAGCTGAGTGGGGGCCATGCCTGCTCCGAGGAGGTGTTTTTGGGGTGCCAACACTACTATTCCATGGTGGCTCAACCACATGGCCAGTGGAGGGGATTTTACCTCCACCCTCGTGGAGAAAACCACCTTTGCAAACCCTCTCCCATTTGTGACCCCCTTCCCCACTTGCACCCCAAAAAGCAGCCCCTTCCAGCAGCGCTTCTGGGATGCTGGGGGGCACTGGGGTTCCACACTTTGCTAGCAGAGCAATAGGCTGGGAAACTCCCCCCAGCTCCCAGCTGGATTTCATCTGGGAGGGGGGCAGGGGCTGCCTGCCCCTCCCCAAACCAGCCTTAATGAGAACAAGCTGGTCCCGGGCTGCAGTGCAGGGAGGAGGGGAAAAGAAGAGAAGGAGGAGGAGAAGTGGGAGAAGGGAAGGAGGCTCCATCCCGGCAGGCAGCAGAAAGGGGCAGGAGGAGGTGAGGTGTCCAGGACAGACCCCGTCTTCCCGGCTCCCTCTCGCCGACACAGCAGCAGTGAGCAAGGTGAGGGTCCCACCAGCAGCACCAGCCTGTCCCCCAGCCTGGGACTAGCTCCCTGCGGCAGGATTCGGGCTGGATCCGGCCATGTGGCCGCATGCCCGGGCACTGTTTGGAGGATGCTGTGCCTGGACATCATCAGAATCATGGCTTTCCATGATTTGGGGAGCAGAGGAGGGGAGCAGAGCTGGGTTTACCCACGACCGGCCGAACCGGGGCTGTGCTGGGGGTCTGAGGGTGGGTGAAGATGGGCATGAGGATGGGCATGGAGGGCTGGCGATGCCCACGGTGACAGATTCTGCTCTTGGCACGGGTTTGGGCTCTGGTCAGCCCCGCTGTGGCCGCTCCTCAGCTCTGCTTGCTGACAAATTACCACTTCCACCCTCCCTGGGACCCCTCTGCCTGACATGGCCGAGGGGCTCCTCTCTGCAGGGGAGGGGGAGGATGAAGGGGCTCATCGTGGCTCCCCCCAAAGCCACTCGTGGTGGCAGTGCCAGTTACCCCAGCGAGCCCGCTGGCAATGCCTGCAGTGAGCTGGGAGGGTTGGGGGTGCAGGGGGCACCTCTTTCCTCCACCCCCGTTTGTTTGCTCTGGTTTAATGCAAACCAGATTTTTGCAGCTGGGAAGGAGCCTGGAAGCCAAGTCCTGCTGCCGAGTCCCTCCCGACACCGGGTTGGGATTGTTTTGGGGGGGAAAAATGAGAGGCAGGTTGGGATTTGGAGGGTTTAAGATTGGGGGGAGTTGTCCTGGGGTGGTCTCCACTGGTGGTGGGTCTGGGGAGCTGGATCCTGAGAGCTTCCCACAGGGCTGTGCAGAGGGGGAGAGCTCAGGGAAGGGCTCCCTCGCGTTACGTGGCGCAGCCAAGGCTCTGCTGTCCCCTGGTACCGTGCAGGGGACACTCACCCCCCGGGTCGTGAACCCCAAGGGGATGCGGCGACCAGCCGGGGGCTTCGGGTGGTGTGTAGGGTTGGGAAGCACTCATCCCACATCCTACAACAGGCTGGTGTGGGGCTGGAGAGGCCAGAGCATCGCCCTTCTCTGAGGACACTGGGGCAGCACCCCCAGTTTGCTGCACCCCAACTCCAGGGCTGCCCCTTTGCAACGACTCCTGGTTGGGGGGGGGGAGGGTCCCACTCGGCCGCCACCGCAGCGGAATCCTCCTGCCAACCTATTTTTAGCCAAGCTGAAGCTGGGAATGGTTTGTAACGGTCTGCGCCGGGATGAGCGGTTGGGAAACGCCGGGGGCCCGGCCCCTCTGCGGCGTCGCCTGTGTCACAATTTCCACTGGAAACCTCCATTTTTCAGGAATTTTCTAATCAGCCGGACGGCCGCTGCCTTGCAGCCGGCTCTTGGCAGCTGCCCCGGCCCCCGCGCGGCGTCCCCGGGGCTCCAGCAACTCGCTTCAGCTGGTTCCCGTCTAGTTGGGCAAAACAAACTGGGAGAGGGGGGTGAGGGAACAAGAGTTTGGCTTTTCCTTAGGGAATTCAGGTGGGGGATGAGTGGGAGAAGCGTCGGTGGCTACACGTTTGTGCTTGTCCCCGTGTGCCAGGGCCGTGGCACGGTGGGCGCACCATGAGGGGGTGGTGGGCACACCATGGCGGGGTGGTGGGCACACCATGGGGATGTGTTGGCTGCACTGTGTGGCTTCACTCGGCGCAGGGTCGAGGGTCTTGCCCTCTCAGGGCGTTAACGTTTCACCCTCTTCTTTGCTCCCCGCAGGCTCCGTGGGAGATGGCGGCGAAGCCGGCGAGGGGCTCGTGGCTGCTGCTGCTGCTGGCGGTGCCCGCGGCTCTCTCGGCGGCTCCCCGGTTGGTGGCGGGGCTGCCCGACGGCGGGGGCAGCGGGGACGGCGAGGAGGCCTCGGCCGCGCCGCCCACGGGCCGAGTGACGCCGGGGGTCGGCCCCACGACGACGACGACGGAGGCGGCGGGGACCACGGTGACCAACAGCTCGGCGCCGGGCAGCGTGCTGGACGGGTTGGTGGGCTTCTTCAAGGAGTACCTGCTGCTGGTGGTGGTGGTGGGCTCGCTGGCCTTCGTCCTCCTCTTCATCGTCTGCGCCGCCGCCATCGTGAGGCAGAAGCACAAGGCCTCCGCTTACTACCCGGCCTCCTTCCCCAAGAAGAAGTACGTGGACCAGCGGGATAAAGCCGGGGGCACCCGGGCCTTCGACGAGGTGCCCGAGAAAGCCCCGGACCCCGGTGCCGAGGAGCCCCGGGAGGGCAGCCGGCAGCTCCAGGAGGATATCCTGGCCGTGGCCCAGACCCTCAGATCCCCCCCTAAAGTGTCGTTGGCCAACGGAGCCCGGGAGGAGCAGAAACCCCCCGCCGAGGAGAAAGAGGAGGAGGATGAGGAGGAAGGGAACAAAAAGCCAAGGGATGAACAACCCGCTGAGCCCCGTCCTCAGAAGGCAGGCGCTGTGGAAGCAGCAGGCGCAGCGGGAACTGGGGGTGAGGGGACCCCCGATGCCCCCCAAGGTGCCCCCGGCGGTGTCTAGGGGGAGAACCCATCCCGGGTGAGCCCAAGGAGCTGCCAGCTCGGGGACACGGAATGGACGTGGGGGGTTTGTTGCTCTGGATGTGCAGCCCGAGGAAGCCCCCAACCCTGCTCCCCACCACCCCACCCATCCCCAGGACCCAGCAGCCCTCGCCCTGGCAGGGTTGGGGTCCCCAGGGTGGGGTTTTTTGGGCAGACACTGGGTTGAGTTGGGTTTTTTATTGGCAAATGTGGTTTTTTTTTTCCCCCAGCGCTGCTGCTCCTCTGGCCTGAGGGGCTTTTCCCACCCCCAGGCAGTGGGGGGGCTGCACCCCCCCCTAGCTCCAGCTCTTTCCCCCCCAGTGCTGTGCTGGGAAATCCTCCCCCCAGTCGTGTGCCAGCAGCTTTCTCACTGGTTTTATTTCTCTAACCAGCAGTGTCCTGGTCTGTGGGTGGATCCAGGGGGGCTGTGGCTGGGGGCTCTGTGCAGATGTGGCCACCCCAGGGTGGGATCCCCTCTCCCAGCTGAAGAGGATTTAGTGGCAAGGACACATCCTGTCCGTTTGTTTGTTGCCCCAAAGCCTCGGAGGGCAGCCGGGGAGCCCTGCTGGACTCGTGCCCTGCTTCCTTAACCCCTTCAGCTCCGAATAAAGCCGTTTCCTCCGCACCTCTCCTCTCCCGTGTGCTGCTGCCGCTCGCAGGGTGGCCGAGGAGCTGCTCCCAGAGCTTCTGAGAAACGTTTATCTCCCAGCCTGCAGCCGAGGGCGGGGGTGCCAGCTGCACCCGCTGGGGTTGGCAGCAAAGGGAGGGGTGGTGGAGTGAGGCCAGGGAAGGGCACATCCAGCCAATCCTGCCCCCAAGTGCAGGTGAGTCTCTGCTTTCCCTGCTGGGGGTTGTTAAAGAGAAGTTTGCAAATGTGTTATCTGGGTGATCTGTGGAAATAGCCTCCTGGGAAAAGGAACCAGCAGAAGGGCCAGGAGAGCAGGGTGGCCCAGAGCAGAGGGGAGGAGCCCTGTGACTGCACCACAGGATGTTGTTTGCAGATAGTGATCACCACAAACATTGTTTTCCCATGCTGGGGAGCTGTGCAACAGCTCGTGTGGGAGTCCTCAAGCAGGTGACACCACCCGCTTGTCCTCAGACAGCACAGACCCAGCCCACAACACAGGGAGCTTCCTGGAGCTCAGCTCCACCGTGGGGTCTGTTCTGGGCCCCTCGCTCCCAGCAGGACATGAAGGGGCTGGAGTGTGGCCAAGGAAGGGAAATGGAGCTGGGGAAGGGGCTGGAGCAGGAGGGGGGGGGGGAGCAGCTGAGGGACCTGGGCTGGTTGAGCCTGGAGAGAAGGAGGCTCAGGGGAGACCTTTTGGTTCTGGCAGCTCCTGACAGGAGGCTGGAGACAGGGGGGTCAGGCTCTGCTCTCAAGGAACAAGTGGAACTTGCCTCAAGTTGCCCCCGGGGAGGTTGAGGTTGGAGCTGAGAACAATTTCTTCCCCTCCAGGGCTGTCCCTGTGATCCCTGGAGGGGTTTCCAAGCCCCCCATGGAGCTGTGGTGCTGAGGGCCATGGGGCAGTGGTGCCCTGGCAGTGCCGGGGGATGATCTGAAGGTATGTGCCAACCATTGTTCCCACCTGTGTTGTGCCAGTGCCCTCTGGTGCCTGCTGGATCCTCCCAGCACCCAGGAGTGGAAGACCTGGGGGCACAGCCTGTGAAATGAGACTCAGACACGGGTGTGGGTCACGGGCAGATGCTGCCCCCCCCTTTGTGCACGGAGCTCTGACAGCGACACGCCGCCCGGGGCCCCCCCCCCGCCCCACCCCCAGCCCTGGGTTAACAGTCACCCAGACTCTCCAATTCCAACAGGGAAAGTGCAGCCCTTCCAGTACCAGAACAAGCAGGAGTTCTGTCTCCCGAGAGAAGCCACTGGAGCTCAACAGCCTTCTAGGAATTCACACACAGTGGTGAGGAGGCCATGGGCCGTGGAAACAACCCCCAGGAGCGACTGTAGCCAGGGAATGGCTGTAGCCTCAGGAGCAGTGAGAGGTGCATTGTGCGTAGATTACAGTCCTACCAACAGCTACAGGAGTGGCTCCCTGGAAGGAGCTGGACAGTCAGTTCAGGCCTCGTTGGCTCCCTTGGCTGCCTCTGCTTTGCCAGGGTCTTGCTTCAGCTTGTAGTCGGCCAGGGCGGCTTTGATGGCGTCTTCAGCCAGCACTGGGAACAGAGGAAGGGTTCCAGGGAAAGGGGAAGGAGGGTGGGAGAAAACACCCCAAAATCAGCACAGAAAACAGCACAAAATTGGTTCCTCCCATGGCCCGACCTCAGCGTGTTCCCCGAGCAGGAACTTTGGTCAGCATGGAGAAGCACCCACGCTCCTCCCAGGGCCACCCTGCTCAAACTACCTGGTGTCTGAGCTCCCACCACCCTGCCCGTGCTTCACTTACTGGAGCAGTGCAGTTTGACTGGGGGCAGGCAGAGCTCTTTGGCAATATCCGTGTTCTTGATCTTCAGCGCCTCGTCAACCTGGAAGGCAGGGATAGAGCAGCTCAGGGGTCACTCCAGGCACCACCCCGGCCACGGAGGCTGCTCATGCTCCAGAGGAAACACGAGCCCTGGATTCCACCGCGGGAAGATGCCTGGCGATTGCCCTGGAAGTCAGGTGACCGTCCTGGGAACCGAGGAGGGCAGGGCCGAAGCTGCGGCCGCGGGGGGGACACACACACTCACCGTTTTCCCCTTCACCCACTCGGTGGCCAGCGAGCTGGATGCAATCGCCGACCCGCAGCCGAACGTTTTGAAACGGGCATCGACTATCTTCCCGTTCTCGTCCACCTCCACCTGTCAAGAGATCGGTGGCACCTCAGCGACCGGCTCGGCCACCCCGGAGCCGCCCCCTCAGGCCTCGGGTGGGCGGGACGGGGATAAGCGAGGCCGCGGGGGGAAGGCCGCGCAGCACCCCTGAGGGGAAAGAGGTGGATCTTGGCCTCGCAGCAGCCCCGCTAACCCCCTCCCAGCTGCCGGCGGGTCCCCAAAGTCACCTGCAGCTTCATGACGTCGCCGCAGGCCGGGGCGCCCACCAGGCCGGTGCCCACGTTCTTGGAGTTACGGTCGAGGGAGCCGACGTTGCGCGGGTTCTCGTAGTGATCCACCACCTGCCGGGACAACGCGTCACGCACAGCTACCGCACGGCCCGTCCCGATCCCTCCCCGCAACACCCTCTCGCCCCTCACCTTCTTGTGGTAGCCCAGCCTGGCTGCCGCCTCCCCGCGCCCGGCCCCGGGC
>VYZU01057743.1:0-16151 GCA_013401355.1 Ceyx cyanopectus
AAAAAAAAAACCCCAGAGGAGAACAAAAACCCTTCACTTTAAAGCTAAACAGCCTGAACCAGCAGGAAGCATCAGGCTGGAGGAACAGGGTTTGTTTTAAAAAAAAAAAAAAAAAAAAAGATGTGTTTGTCACAAGGGTATCTTTGGAGGAAATGAGCAGAGTAGCTTTTCTGCTAGAAACACTGTGTTACAGGGACTGGTCCCACTACCAGAGCAGAAAGCAAGCCCCGTGGGGTTTTATGGTAGGTAAAAGGTGCAGGAAAGTGTGGGCTGTATCCTTGACAGAAAAAAAACCCAAACAATTGTCCTTTAAATGGACAATTTGACATAGTTGTTATTTTCTGCACTTCTTCTTTAATGTGGAACACACAAAGGTTTTGTATCAAATACTCCAAGCAGCATTAGGGGCAAAGTTACTGATGCAGGCAGATAAAAAAATGACAGGATTACCTGGAAACTCCCAAGACTGACTGAAAAGAGATAAATAACTTTCCCCAAGTTAAAGAAGTAACTTCATGAAGTGATGAAAGAAGAGCTCGTACCGGGTCAATGCCAAAGGGGTAGGGCCCACCAAACACCCCAGGAATAGCAGGGTCCAGCTGAAGCAGATGAGTGGTCTCCAGCAAGGCATCTCTGTGGGGTGTAAGGAGATTATCCCAACATTAACACAAGAAACATTGTCCTCCTTCTGTAAGAAACTAACAACATTCTTCCTTTGTGTGACCGAGGAATATCTCAAATGGAGATTCCTTGTTGGTCCTAGAGATTTTCCTGAATGAATAATCAAGCTGTTTCTGGACTTGTTAACTCAGTGTCACAAGGTAAAAAGATGCAGGGGTCAGGAATCTTGCTGCCTATGAACAGAAAGGTGCTAAACTGCATCTTTACAAGTTTTCTGGGAAAAAAAAAATAAAGAAAAAAAGCTGTTTTGAAACTTGACAGACCTCACATTTCTACCTGCCTCTGAATTCTACTTGAGACTGAGTTCAGAGGTTTATTTCCCAAGTGGGGACAACAATGGGGAAAGATAAGTCACCTGCCTGTCACTGTCACTATCTAATCAGCAAAGATTTACTCACGACCAGTTGCCCTTTGTGAACATGGGCCGGACACTCCAGGATGACCCAAACATGTTGAGAGACTTGGAGAAGCAGTCATTGTAGATGAGACCAGTGTAGGTGGAGAACAGACCCATCAGCAGGATGATGTATCGACCACTAAAAACCATGTTGAACATCTAGTATCAAAACACCAAAAAAGGAACAAAAAGTCCATGAGAACAAGGAAAGTCTCTCAAAGGCGACCCAGTAAAATCAGCCAGGTGCAGGATGAGCAACATCTGCCACGTGGATTAAAAACCCAGAGGCTGTATTGTCCCTGGCAGGGATTAAGGCTGCGAGAGGTGGCTGTAGGGCAGGGTCTGGATGCAGAGGATAAACCAGCAGCACCCCTGTCCACGGAGGCAGCTGGGATTAGCTGGAGGATAAACTGCACTCTGGGCACTGATGCAAAGCCCCAGCTGGCAGCGTTGGTTTGGGAGTCAGCAGCACAGATCCTGTTCAGTTTTGGTCATGCTCTGTCCATGTATCTTAACTCTGTCCATCTCCTGTCAGATGAAACCCTCAGCAAGCAAAACCCTCCCAGAGCAGCAAACAGGAAGAATCCTGGAGTTACAATAAACACGTAGAGAAATCAGGAGTCTTCCAGTGACTGAACCTCTTTATGATCCACATTTGGGCATTTGTTTACAACAGCTTATCTGCTGCACTTGGTAAACTATTTCCCTCAAGCAATTAAACAGAATCATGTCCTATAAATATCCAAAAGGAAACCCAAAGGAACTCGCCACTGTCAAGAGATGATGGCACTCAGTGTGTGGTACAGGCTTCCCAGCCTGTCCACCTCCTGCATGAGTTCCAGGGTAAGGAGTAATGGGCACCACCAGCTCGAGGAGGGAAGGATGTGAACAAACCAAGCTGCAAGGCTTTGTTTTCAACACAAAGCTCATCAGGACCTGTCAGGTACCTCATTGTCACTCTTCTGTGACAGAATACGACTCTCCCTGATCACCATCCAGAGAGCAAACAGAGTCATCAGGATTCCATGGCCAAAATCTCCAAACATGACAGCAAACAGGAACGGGAAGGTGATGATTGTGTATGGTGCTGCAAGAGAACAGACAACACTGCAGGTGTGGGGCTCAGCCTGGTTTACTGCTCTACAATAGATGCAATTTAACATTAGCATTCCCAAGCTCCCCCTCTGCTTCTGAGAGGGGATAAGTACCCCTCTGTTAGGCATCTTCACACAGGACAGACACACCCCATGACTAAAACATTGAGGTAGATGTCTTGGACTTCTAGAAGTATGAATTTACCTGGATTTATTTCCCGGTATGTTCCAATGCCATAAGCATCAACAATGTTTTGAAAGCCACAAGTAAACTTGTTAGTTTTGTTGTATGTTGGTGGGGTCTGATTGGTTTGCATCCTGTTTAAAATAGATGGGACAGTGGATCCGCTGTGCTCCTGTTTAAAACACAAACAAAAAAAACCAACAAAAAATGAAGATTAGAAACCCCACCCTCTGAGCATGCAGGAAAACACCACTCTCATCAGCATTTGGAAAACCACAAGCTCACATTTTTCTAGTGTGTTTGGACGATGAGAAATACACTTGAGCAGCTGAGAAGAGCTGTCAAGTTTCCACTGCTCCCCACCGTGCACAGCAGGAGAAGCCCTGGTGGCAAGTTGTCTGATCAGGACAGGCAAGGAAATTCATGCAGGAGTTTGTTGGTTTGTTTTTTAAACAGCAGATGAAAGGATTTCAGACACTCAAATCTTTTATCTGCCTGAGCTGAGGGTGAGCTTGCTGATGTCCTGGATAGCTCCACTAAGCATCCAAAGAGCAGGACTGCAGAGCACAGCTGGGTTAACTGAAGGTACCAAAGGACACACACACAGCCAAAGCCCTTCCCCTACAGCATCCTCCTGAGCTTAAAGCCTGACAGTCTATTTGTTACCAACTTTATCCATAAACCACAACTCCTGCGTGTTAAATAATCTGTCCTCTGTGAGGCCTGACCCAAACAGACCAAAGGGATGCTTTCCAGAGACTCACAGTTCAGAACAATCAATAAATCCATGCTGAGCCTGCCCAGGGCTGCCAGTCTGCCCCAGCAGCAGCAGAGAGGAGCAGCACGGCAGCTACTCACGGTGCCCCTCCTGAGAGCAAACTGGATGGAGTCCAGGTCAGCCACAGGACACCAGACTTCAGCAATCAAGCACTTCTGAGTCACGTCGATGTTGCAGAGGTTCAGGGTGTGGTAGATGGCCTTCATCTTGCGCACTTTGATGAACCACACACGGATGGTCTTGGCAGCTGCCTGCAGAACCCTCTGGCGATGATCCTCCGTTTGGTTCAGCACCTGTCATGGAGCAGCAGGATAAGGAGGAGGCAAAAATCACTGAGCAGAACTCCCAGCACACACAAAGGGCCAGTGAAATCAACCCAACAAGCCTTGCCCAGCAGAGGAAGGAGGGATGAGCCCTGTCCCCATCCCACTAACACCCTGCGACACATGCTTTAGTTTCCATGTTAAGTAGCTCTGCTAAGAGGGTTTAAAGCTTCTTCCCAGGGATACTTTCTGACTACTTCCCTCCTCCAACTCCAAGGTCAGTGGGTATTTCAAACAATGAACTGTTTGGAGATCACAGAGAACATTTTTTCCTCCACCCAGGTTAAAAGAGCAGAGTTGTATAAGTGAGGGGCACACTGCCTTAAGATAACACCCAGAGATTACAAGGAAAGTCTTTTTGACTAAAGGGAAAAGGAGAAAGTGTTTTCTACTGTGGGTGTTTTCCAGGAACACATCTAACTCATGCCAAGTCAGATTTCCAGACTGGAAAGTCTTAGACTCAAGGGAACATGAGGACACAGGGCACATGCAGGCCTCGAATCCTACCAGTCAAATTGCTAACAGCTACACAACTCCCAACTTGAGACAGATTCTGCACTTTCATGCACATAATTAACTACTCAGCCCTCCAGAAAGATCACCCCATCCTGAACTCTGACAAAGAAAAACACTGAGCAGTCTCCAAACATCCTTCTTGCACCTGGAGCTAAAAATGTAGTCATCTAATAGGGTCAAACATCCTCCAGGTTTTAGATCTCCAGTGTCCAAAGAAGTTTTCCACTGTATTGTTGAAAAAAGGAAAAAAAGGGCATTGACTCCAGTTATTTTACCATCTGAAGATCATCAATTCTGGTATTGACACCAGAAGCCATTTCCTTCCGCTCCTGGGGTGTTTCTGGGCATGGGTACAGGGAGGCACGGAATCTGGAAGGCAGCAAAGACAGACTCTTTAGTAACAGAGATGGAAAGCAAGTAAATCAGCCAGGGAAACAGCTGTCTGAGCCTGAACACAGAAATAAAGCAAGAAGCACCTTGGGAATTCCTGATCAGCAAAGGCAAGAAAGCAAGAATTTCAGTCTTTACACCAAGTGGGCATAGAAGTTGGCTTTAGGTCAAAAATTGAAGCTGAATAAGTCAGCCCAGTTTGGGGAAGGAGGAGTTCAGAAATACCACTATTATGCCATGTCAATGAGTTTCAATACTCTTAGCTGCTCTAAGACTTTCATACCCTTCACATATCTTCTTGACCCTGTTCTTCAGCTGGTCTCCTTGGAAAAAGATGATAAACACCGACTTGTGCACATAATCCCCCTAGGACAGAAGAAAGTGCAGTGTAAGAGCTCAGCTAATCAGAAATTAGCATGATAGCAAATTACAACAGATTTTATTCCTTCCTCTGGATCTGCACCTTCGGAGCGAGTCAGGAAGGGATCTAACAGCACTGAAACAGTCTCAAGGAAAGCAATTTTCTTACCCTCCATTCAGAAAATCCCTACTGCACTTGTGCTTATGGCAGCAAAACATTCTACAATATCTCTCTTCTGTGCTAATACAATACATGGGGAAACCTGGGAAGATCTCCAAAAGAACAGAGGTGCAATGAAATATTTCTCAGCACTTACTGCAGTCAGCTCACCTCCAGAATTGAGCAAATAGCTAAAGAGTGAATGAAAACAAGATGAAGGGAGTTTAACAACTCGGAGTCTCCAGGGAGGCCAGCAGCACATTCTTTCTCCAGCTGTTTTCACACTGGTAGCCAGGTCCCCTTTCCTGCATTTGTTGACCAGTTAATTGTTCTACCTTAGGAAATTTTAACATCATGTTTCAAGAATAATCCCAGTAGGTGCAACTTCAATTTAAGGAAGTGTTGCACAATAAGAACAAAGTCTCCCTGGGTAGACAGATAAGTCAGCTACCAGAGAATGAGTCAGTTCTACATGAGAAACCAAGGGGAAGAGGATGGGTTTCAACTCTTCCATCTCTGTCCCAGTGCAGCCCACATATAGCCTTTCTTTTTACTGCTGAAAGACTCCCTGATGTTTGGGCACATCAAATAAAGCAAAGGGGACACTCTGTCACAACAGGCCCAGTCACATTTGCTATGTATTTCTGTCATAAAACAATTCTCAGTGGGGGGTGTTTAAATTATTGATTAGCAAATAGAGAAGGAAAGGTGCAAGTTCAGAGTGAACAAGCTCTAGGGGCAACACAAGGCTGGCGTGACACGGCTGGAGTCCAAAGGAGCCTCTCCTTTGAAGAAGACTGCTCCTCATTCCAATGGCTGCACTCCCAGTGCCTGAGAAGCAGCTCTGCCCTGCTGCAGTCCAAATTCTCTGTTCTTTATCCTGCTTTCAACAGGATTCACCATCCCTCTGCCACTTCTCTCCTGATGGGAGGCCGTTTGTCACTCCAGCCTCAGCAGGGCCGCGACACAAACCGTACTGAGCTCGCTGGGGCACAGGGGCTCAGCTCTCTAGATCTGAGGGACGGGGTCTTAGCTCTATAGATCCCAGGTCCTCCTGCAGCCCCGAGCCTTGGTCTGCTGCCAACACTAGGCTCGTTTTACCGTCACAGGGTCCTCCAGGGGGTTCTCGATCTCGGCCTGCCGCAGGAACACGTTTCCCCGGCACACGCGCCACAGCATGCGCTCGAAGGTAGGGATGCGCTCGCGGTTGATCACTCCGGCCACAAACCTGGCAAGGAGACAGACACGCTGCACGTCCTGCACCCAGAACAGCACAGAGCCTACCCCCAAATCAGAGTGCAACCCCCCCCTCCCTGCCAGGGCAGCCCATACAGGAACAGAGCCAGGTGGGGTTGGGATCTCTCCAGAGGAGACTCCACAGCCTCTCTGGGCAGCCTGGGCCAGGCTCTGCCACCCTCAGAGGGAAGAAGTTCCTCCTCATGTTGAAGTGGAACTTTCTCTGGTGCAGTTTGTGCCCATTGCCCCTCATCCTATCCCACTAAACAGCGCCTGGCCCCTTCTGCTTACCCCCCACCCTGCAGAGATCTGTAACCATCCACCAGCTCTCCTCCACCTGATCCCCTCTCAGGCTGCTCTTCTCCAGACTAAACAGCCCCAGGTCCCTCAGCCTTTCATGGCCGAGAGAAATGTGTGAAACTACTGGGAAGCTACTGCAGCAGGAACAGAAACCCATAGCTGCTTTTAGATCAGCCTCCATGTGCTGAAGGTGCCAGTCTGGGAAGTGCCAGGACTGCACTGCAGTGGCTGGGGGTCCCCAGGCTGCCATTACCCGAGTCGCAGGGGGGCTCCTCTTCCCATCTCACTCGGCTCCAGCAGCGACGAGGATTCCTCCAGCAGGTCTGGATCCGCCATCTGCTGATGATGCAATTCAGCCTGAATTCACAAATCAATATCTAATGAAACTAGTTAGTGGCATGCAGGGAACGAGGAACCAGGAGATAGTTTGGGGAGACAAAGAAAAAAAAGAAGGAAAAAAAAAAAGAAAGGAAAAAGACAGAACAAACATAACAGTGGAAAGAGGAACCAGATGGTAGAACAGACAGCAAGAATTGCACAAGGAAGGAGAAAAACAAGAGGAAAAGTGGAATGGCTCAGCAAAGCTTCCATATGAGAAGGGCCTGAAGTTTGCCACAAGAGACCAAAGGGGCTGTGGGATATATAAGTCTGAAGAAAGGCAGAATTAAAGAAAAAAATAAAAATAATTTATCAAGTTTTAAGTACAAGTGATGTTCCCAAGAATCATTTTTAATGGCACAAAACAGAGGGAGGGGCTTTACTCTCACTTTTCCCTAGATCTTCAATGGAGAAAGGCCACAAAGGCAGATTCCCTCTCCACCTTTGGCATTTTCCTGCACATTAATAAAGCTGCAAAAGGCTTTTCCAAGGGGCAGCTGAGAAACTGCACTTGCAGAGTCTTGTTCTACACAACAGAAGGAAGCTCAGGGGAGTCTTCCACAGCCTGACTGACCCTAGGGCTGCTTACAGCTTCCCAAGGCTGTAACCCTGCAGCCAGTTTGACCAGCAACACCTGCACTGGTCAGGCTCCAAGCAAAGCCAATCACATTTAAATACATAAATCAGTTGATCAATTCCATTTAATTCCACATCTGCACAGATGCAGGGTCAGAATCAGTAACCACACCTGTAAGGACTGGATGGTAATGCTCTTTACTGGCTTTAGTAAGTTCTCCCTCCAGGAAAAACATGATACTTCCAGCTTGAGACACTCAAAGATGAAATATTTTAATTTTTTCCCAGATTTTTATGGTTATTTGCTATCTGTGTCATGGGCAGGCAGGTCAGAAGCATTGCTTAGGGCAGTCACCATGCCAGTCACTGTGCCCTGTCAGGCAGTAAAACCTCACCCAGTTTTCCATTCACTGCAACTCCTCTGCAGACTATGAATTCTTGGGAATACAGCTTGTAAGTGTCAGCAATTCAAGTCAGGAAGGATGTTCAAATCACATCCTCTTGTGCACCCTCTTCACACTTTGTTGCATCCCATGGCACAGTTGTTTCTGCAGCTTATATAAAGAACTGACAACAGTTACAGTTCCTGAGCGCAAACAGGGGGCCAAATTCTACCCTCTGCATCCACAGGAGCCCTGTGTGTCCCCCGAGGGAAGGGACCTTGCTGACAGGCACCTGAAGGTAGAATTTGTCCCCAGAACAACATAAAACACATGCACACGTACAGCACAGCCTTGCAAAATCCAATATAGCAAATTTAATCCCTCAGCCCTGGTGTCTTTATTTGTGCAACAGTTGCATCATGATTTCAGTGACAAGCTCCAGGAGGTTTCACTTGTGCATCCAATAAAAGTATTCACCAGGTACAAGGAAAGGTTTTGCAAGGCTGACAGCAAACACAGCTCAGCTGCTCAGCTGTCCCAAAAGGGAGGAGCCCTGAATTTAGCTTGGAAAGCAACAAGAAGAGATTTCTGATCCCTTCAGCTTTAATCAACTTGTTGTCTCGACAACAAAAACCAAAGGGAAATTTTTGCTTCGTGGAGAACCCAAGGAAATCAGAAAGGTTGGTACCCAGAGCAGGACACACAGACCAAACACATCAGTGGCAGCTGGATCCAGATTTCAGGATGTTGAAAAACCAGAAGTTACAATTTTAAGAGGCTTGTGTTGTATTTATCAGTTACTGAGACACTCGATGATCATTTCTGGGAGATCCTCCACATTTTAGGGTATGAGATAAAAAAGTGAAAACTTTGGTTCCACCTCCCCTGGGAGAGTAATTGCCATAAATGCTCAATATGGACCCTTTGGGCTGTATTTGTGTTACTCAGGACACTATAAACCAGACAAGCCCTGCTTAAAGGGCCTGAAATGACAAAACACAGCAGCTTGGAATCCATTTGCATTAGTTTTCCTACACAAGAGCTTTCTTGCATGAGGATTATTTGCATAACAAACCCCATGGCTCTTGACATTGATTTCTCAACCTTGATTTGATGATCACACCCTTTCCAGAAAGGAAACAACACAGCAACACCAGCTCTGGCTCCAGAAGGGTAACTGAAGCTGCACTGTAAGATTCAACAGTGACTAAAAAATTGAGGGATTACATGGAAATGGAAGAGCTGTGAAATGCAGAAACCCAAGACCCTAGGAAATGTGATCTGAATCATTTTTCACCAGTAGCAAGTGCAAAATCATAGTTATTGGGAAGTATTTTTACTACATTGGGCTGCTCAGGATTGGAAAAACCCCAAGTTGCATGTCAGTAGTTTGCAGACCTTTCATTATTGAACGTTTTTTAATTGCTTATTGTTCATTCAGACCAGCACCTTTAATCTCAAGACCTGAAAAAAAAAAAGTTCATTTTCCCTACTCCTGGTGACAGTTCTGCTCTGTCCTGGCCATGGATGGCCACACAGTCTCATACAATTCAAGCCCCTTCACGTTCACAAACAGAACAACAACAACAAAATCAATCTTCACAACAACTAAAAGGGATTCATTTCACCATCTAACTTATTAACCCAGAGCCCCGACAGAAATGACAGATGCAGAACAAACAGGGGGGAAAAAAAAAAAGCAGATGGTAGAGGAGTTGGAGGAGAGAGAGGCAGGGGACTGCATGCCATTAACCATTACTTTTCCAGTCTTCTTTTACGCTCACAGTCTAGGCAAAACTGTCGAGAGAAATCTCTCCAGCTCTACTGTTCTTCATAAGCAAAGACAAGAAGACTGAGAAAAGGAGCATAATCATCAACATGGTGAGTTGGAACAAGAAGTGGCTGCTTGGGCTGGAATGGTCCCATGGAAAACCAACCAACCCAGTGACAGATTCTGCCACCCTCCCTCCCCCAGTGCAGAGCAAATGCCAGGGACAGAGCAATTTGGAGAGTGAGCCACTTCTCGTGCAACTTATTACTGTCACACATCTGTAATCACCAAGGTCTTGAAGTCTTCCAGTGTTGAAGGGACAGTGCAAACAGAGGGGGATGGACCAGCAGAACCCTCGAGGCCTCGCACAGCCCTTCCCACTTCACTTGTGAGCTGAATTTTCAACACTTGTTTCCCTGAACTTCACTCAGAGTTGCTCGGTTTGCTCTTGGCCAGAGCAACGTGTTTTACTTGATGAATTTTGGGTTATGATTACAGAAAAGCAGCAATCAAACAGGAGCAGAAACAGACCCAAACTCTGCTGCCAGTGCGTGTAAGTTGGATGAGCTCCCTCTTGGGGGTGAGCTGATGCAGTTTGGACCAAGGGTTTGGCCTCTGGTGCTCACACTGCAGAGCCACAGGCAGTGCTGACCAGGGAGGAGGGTCAGTAATAAGAAGGGCACAGCACAAGCTGGGCTCTGCTTGATGAGGCAGCAGCACCTCAGAGCAGCCAAGCTACCATGATCAGGTCAGTACACGTGTCCAAAGAGACACTTGGAGTGAACATTCAACACTGGAAGACAAGAGTTTTTTTGTACTGGAATCAACCCCCTGACCAACCAACCCGATCACACCAGCAGCAGGATCCATGTCAGGAGTGACTAAGCCTTTGTGTTGGCACAGGAACAACCTTAATGCCCGAGCAGGCAGCAGCACCCAGTGCCAAAAAAACCACCCCAAACCGTTAGATAAACGGCCTGAAGCTCACAGGAGCCCAGCTCTCCTTGGCCACAGCCTCTGTAAACACCAGAGGCCACATCTGCTCAGAGCTCTTTGATCAAATCCTCAGCTCAGAGGAAACAGGACATGTCCTGGGCAGACCCACGTCCTGAGTGTGCTGAAAAACACACAGGAGCACCTCAGAGAAACCTCCCTGGGCTTTGAGGGTTAACACAAGGGATGACCTTTCCTCCTTGTCTGTATCTGAATGACACCAGAGAAGCTCTTTCTTCTCAGGTCCAGAGATAAGAGCTGCCAGTTTCTGGACGAGAAGATAATAACAGGAAAATGGTGAAAGATTATAAATGGCAGCTTTGCTCCAGGGCTTACCCCTGAAGACTTTAGGGTTTGATCAAAGGCTCAAACAAACAAATAAATAAATAAACACTCTATTCCTTCCGTGGACTTTGCATTATGACCCTAATGAGTAACCTTAACGTGCCATTTCAAAGGCTGCAAGAAATGAAGCTTGACTGCAGCTCCTCGGGGCGAGGCAGCAGCCTCTCACCCACGGACCCAAGTGCTCACTGGCACCAAATGTCTGCCTGTTGAGGTGCTTTAAAATCCACAAGCATCTTAATCATTTCACACCACTGTTATACAAACCATTACTTAACCAAAACAACCCCAAAACAACATCATAAATCAGGGGGAGCTATGTGCACTGCATGAAAAATGGAAAATAATTTGAGAAGCTTCCTTAAACAAAGCATAAAACATGACCCTGCTGCTCAAAAAGGCAACTAAAAATATATTTGGGAATAAAAATGGTAGTTTGTGGGAGAAGAACCAGCTCCCCAGTTGTTAAACCCCCCCAGGTATTCTGACCTCATCAAAAAACTGCTGAGTTTTACGCAGTATAAACTTTAATTCTGTCAGCTCCAAGAAGTTTCTCTTCAGAGCTTCCTGGTTTGTGTTGATTTCTTTCAGCTCATTCTCAATTTTCTCAAAGTTTGCCTGCAAGATGATGAAAAAAAAAAACAAAGGAAAAAGGAGTTAAAGCAATTCCATAAGGAGTGCTGTTAAGTGTATCACAGGAAGCCAGCAGGGGAGGTGTTTTCTGTGCCCACGTCCCAAGGATCCAGGGTTTGCTGCAGGCAACTCCAACCTGGGCACACTCAGCCAGTCTTTTATAGCCCAGCAGTTCCTGACTTATTTAAATGGGTGAAAATTTCTTTCAGGGCTTTTTACTTCTAACTGCAGGTGGTGACTGCACGAGGCCAACAACGCTCGCAAATCCAAAGCTCCTGCTGGGAGCTGGTGTGTCCAGGGTGGTTAATGCACCTCTGACAGTGCAGCAGGTACCTGCCAACAGAGCTGATCCCCCTGTGCCCATCCCCACCCCAACACTCTGAGTGTCTCAGCACCCATCGTTACCTCCAGGTCGATCATGTCCCGTGGGAAAGGCACCTCTGGGTTTTCTCCAGTGTCCATGATGGGAATATTTGCTTTCTTGATCTCCTTCTCCACAAACCCTGGGGAGACAGCATCACACGTGTCACTAAACAAGCCACCTCAGGGTCAGACTGTCCCTGTGGCCTCTGCTCAGCCAGGCCAGGAGCCCTGAATTCCCTATTCCCTGGAGCCCTGAATTCTCTCCCCTCCTATTCCCAGGAGCCCTGAATTCTCTCCCCTCCTATTCCCAGGAGCCCTGAATTCTCTCCCCTCCTATTCCCAGGAGCCCTGAATTCTCTCCCCCATTCCCAGGAGCCCTGTATTCTCTCCCCTCATTCCCAGGAGCCCTGAATTCTCCCCCCCATTCCCAGCTGTCTCACTGGGTGCAGGTTTACCCCTGGAGCAGGAAGGGAGGCCCTGGAGGCCTCATCACAGCCCGAGCAGCGCCCAGTGGCCGTCACTGCTCCACTCACCACTCTGGATTCTCACCCTGCTTTGCAGGTTTAACCTGATGCTAATTTCATTTATTTATTTGCCTCAGCAAAACCTACAGAGCTGGGCCCGCGTCAAGCCCGGGGAGAAACCTACGGAGCTTTCTGTCCATCTCCTCGCACCTCCGCACTTCGTTAACGAATTTTCGCTGGAACACGTTCACGTCCGGGTTGAGCTGCAGGGAGAGACGCGGTTCTCAGCGACCCCCGCCCGCGGCCGGAGCCCGAGAGGCCCCGGGGGAGCAGGGGGGGGAGTCCCGGGGGAACGGGGAGGTGGTCCCGGGCCGTACTCACATCGCGGAACTGCACCTTGCCCAGCTCGCCCAGCTCGCTGACACAGCAGTACGCAGCCTCGGACTGCAGGAAAAGCTGCGCCAGGGTCATCTCCTCGCTGCGGAAAAGCTCCCCCATGGCGGCGCCGGTCCCGCCGCGGCCTCTGAGGAGGAAAGGCCGGTAAATAAAGGGCACCGGGACACGAGATGCTGGGGACGCCTGCGCGGCCTCCCCGGAGCCGCAGCCCCCTCGGGGGGGAATCAGCGTGAGGGACAGCGGCCGAGCGCCGCAGCCCCGACCCCGCCGCGTTACCTGCCGCAGCCCCGGCCCCGGCCTCGTTACCTGCCGCTGCCCCCGTTCCCGCAGCCCCGGCCCGGCCGCGTTACCTGCCGCCGTCCCCGCTCCGCCACCAGCTGATCCGCGGCGGCTCCGGTCGCTGACGTCACGGCGCGCGCCCGGCGCCGGGTCACGCGCGCGCGTCTCCTAGCGACGGCGCCCCGGGGCGCGGCCCGCACCGGAAGTGGCGGCGGCGGGGCGGGGCCGGGTCTGTCACCGGCAGCCGCTGCGCCGGAAGTGGCCGATTGCGTCACCTTACACCACCCGTGACGTCACATCTCACGGGGCGGCGTGCACGAGGCGCGAAGGCCGAGGCCTGTCCTCACCGCCGGGACCCGCCCGGGCCTCGTCTGCGTGCGGAGGCCGCGGGGAGCAGCGCGGGCAGAGGTACGGATGGTCCCCGGAGCACAGGCGGCTCCCCTGCTAGTCCCGGGCCCGAGGGGCTCTCCTCGGCATCCCTCACCCCGAGCCGCCTGCAGCCGGGAGGTTGCCCGTCGAAGTCAGAGGAGCTCAGGGAACCGAGAGGGCCGAACGCGGCTCCCGGCAGTGGAATCCCGGAGTTGCACCGGGGAGGCAGCGCCCTGCAGCAGCCCGAGGCTGACCCTGGGCACGGCGCTTCACAGGCACCCTGCATAGCTGCGGTGGAAACGGTGCCATGGGGAGCAAGCCACAAATCACAGATATTTAAGTTAAATACGCTCAGCTTCCAAGCACTTACACGTACTGAGGGTGTCTTTGATAAATACTCTTGATGTGCTTAAGAGGAGCTTTTGAGTTGCCCACAGCCCCTGTCCCCAGGGCCTCTCCTCTCCAGAGGAGTGGGGGTTGGTGGATCCCCCCCGGATCTGTCCCCAGGTGCTTAGAGGATCCTTTTCTCTCTTTCTTTCTCTGTCCAGCCCACGCCCTCTGTCCTGAAGGGACAAATGTCACCTGCTCGTGGTGGAATGTGGCAGCCTGCACTGCCAGACAAGGCCAGTCCCTGGTCCTGGCAGGCTCCAGGCAGCTCTGGAGTGAGCTGAGCTGTTCCCTCAGCTCGCAGGAGGGATGTGGAAGCAGATGCTTCACATGCTGGGCTCACGTTGTTCTTTGCTGTCCCCCACCCTCTGACAGAGGTTTTCTTTGTAGCTGAAATACACTGGATTTTGTTTGGGCTGCCCGTGAGAGAACTCCGCAGTGAGGCTCTAAAGCCTCTGGGCTGTTGGAACCATCAGGGGTGCCTGAGGCATAGGGAGAGCTGCAGATCAAACTCCATCTCCCGTGTGACCAGAGCAGCACGGAATCGTTCCCACGGGGTGACTCTGAGTGCGTGGTGCTCCCCGGGGAGGTGCCGTTTGCCACCTACCGGCTGGAAGGGGCTGAAATGAGTTCGTCCTGGCACGGCAAGTTGCTCATGTAGCCTGGGGTGGGATCGCTGCGTGCTCAGCAGGCAGGGACCAGGAGCTTTGTCTCTTCTGCTGAGTTCCAACAACAAACCCAAATCCCCGTTCCTGTTCCATCTGATTCTGTCTCGCTGCCCTGCTCAAGCTGGTCTGATTCAGAGGGTGCACTGGAATCACACAGGGAATAGCTGGCAGAGCTGGCAGGAGAACATTGCTCCCTTCCACCCTGTCCTGGGGGGCGTGGAACTGGGTGTCAGAGGTGGGTGGAAATCCAGAGCAGAGACCCCTGGTGAGAGGCAGCGAGCCCAGCGCCTGCGGGGAGGGGGTGGTTCCTGAAACTGACTCATCAGCAGCAAACACTGGAAAGAAATCCTCAGGAAAAAGGCCCCTCCGGGGAAAAACAGGGCACAGAAAAGCAGCCTATTTTAAGAGATGACATAAACAGCCCCTGTGGGAGGCAGTGGGTCCTGCAGAGCCAGCCCAGAGGGGTGGGTGGTGCAGGGTGGGTGCAGCAGCAGGGAAGAGCTGTCACATGGGGGACAGGGCAGGGAAAGTGCTGACTGGCACGGGCATTCCTCATGAAACAGAGTTCCTGCCCAGCTCTGCATCCTGGCTGTCCCAGCTCTCTGCTGCGATTCAGGGCTGCTCCCACACACTGGGGAAGCCAGAGCTAAAGGGACCCAGAGTCACAGAGAGTTCCCTTGGTTTGATCCCTGGTTCCTCTGGCAGATTGCAGGGGCAGAGTGTGCTGAGTGTGCTGAGTGTGAGCTGCTCCTTGTCCAGGCTGCTGGACAGGAGGGAGGTGGAGCCTTGCCAGTCTACCCACAGCCCCTCTGTGGGCTCTGAGCTGCAGGTCTGCCCACGGGAGGTTGGTTTCCTTTGGCTGCACCTCCAGTGACAGTGAAGTGGGTCCCACCAGGGGTCAGGCTCCACATCTGGACTTCCCTTGCCTGCATTCCTGGGCTTGGTGCTGCTGGGCTGTTGCAGACACCCTTGGGCAGCACCTCCAGAGTGGGCAGTGGGCCGGTGGTGGCACCACAAGGTGCCAACTTCTGCCAAGACTGTGAACTGCTTGGTGTCAATACCCAGGTGAAGAGTTAGTAAAAGAAGGATTGTTTCTTCCCTGTGTTTTCCAGAGCAAGATGTACCCTCTGAAATTCTGAAAGAACTGGCTCTTTCTCACCAGTAAATCCTTACATAACCCAGCGTGTCTGGGCACTGCTTGCAAGCAGAGCCTTGCAGGGCATGTGCTGAAGCTTGTCCTGTGTTGGAAAGCCCAGGGAGTAGTTCAGTCGACGGGTAGAGGGTTGCAGAGCTGGGAGCAGCTTCCAGCTGGGAGTGGCTTCACTTCAGGAGTGAATGTCATTTGTTCTTTGGTGTCAGATCTGTGCGGAGACGTGGTGCACGTTGCATCGATCGTGTGCACGCCTGTTGTGCATTCACACTCATGGGACAGTGTATTTTTATGACCCAGAAGTTAAGTGCCATAACTGCTCAATCCAGATTTCTCTGTAGGATTGAAAGTCAGACTCCTGCAGCCCTGGAAAAGAAAACCCAACTGAAGTGCTGGCAGCAGCTCTGAGTTTCTCCAGCTGAAGTTCAGCGTGTGCAGTTGTTTAAACCAGTTCTACTTTGGTGCCTGCAGCTGTCCCCAGATGCGGTTCCTCACTTCCCAGCCCTTCCCACGCCGTGGACTCAAGGTTTTGGGTTGTTTGTTTGTTTTCCTCTCCTTACTTTTAGTGCTCTAGACT
>VYZU01057748.1:2066-46305 GCA_013401355.1 Ceyx cyanopectus
ACAGTGCTTGGCTGAGCATGGGAAGTTCCTCTCCTAATCCCAACACAGAATCACTCTGCTTTTATTGGTCCTGTCTTTGAAAAGAAATCAGGAAGACCATCTGCAATATGGGACAAATTCTCTTTGTCTGGAGGTGCCAAAGGTATCAGTAGGTACTATTTATGAACCACTGGCTTACCTCTACACTGAAATCTCAGCCTTACCACAGCCTCCTCCACGACTGTGTTTCATGCAGAGCTGTTTTAACTACTAATATCAAATGTGAGGGTTCTAGTACAAGCATTAGAAATTCATTTCTTTTGATGTGAGGATGTGGAGAGGCAGATGATGTAAGAATTTGCCCTGTCACAGCTCACTGGAGAGTATGTGTCTTAAAAGAGTGAGGCAGCCAAGAAATAATGAGTCTGAAATCATGAGAGATCTAAAAGTATCTCTTTCAGTATCCTTATGCATGATAACTGATGGAAAGAGGGTGTTTACATTTGGGGAATAGAAAGATTTTAAGGAAAATGAAAAGTGCTCAGTCATATAGAACTGTACTGGTCAGTTTTGCTCAAAACCATGGACAGACAATTCACTGCAGTTTAGAAGTCCACACAAACTGAATGTGAGTCACCTCAACACCACTGCTGCTCCTGTGCTCAGCATCACACAGATACATAGCAAAACAAACTGAAAAGTTGGGAGAAAGTGGGAAAGTGCTCTTTACTTTCTGATTATACAAAAAGTGATTCACTGCCTAAACTTCCTTTAGTGCACAGGACCTTTCAGTGCTGTTTGAAGAGTGAAACTTGTAAACATGTGGGAAGAACTTTGCCATTTTTCTGTATCTCAAAGAGAAAGTTAACTTCCTATCTTAAAGGAATATCAACACTTGTAAAAACAGCAGCTAGACAGCTTCAGAAGCTGAAGTCTTTTATTTAACTGGCTTAACTGATACAGGAAAGATGCTATCAAGGTAAGTTGATTGCCCTCCAGACAGTGTCATAATCTTGATTTAGACTTGAAACCTGTAGGAAGTACCAAGTTTCTAGGCTGGTTTGAAAGCTGAGGCAGTGTGGTCTGGAGGGGTAGCAAGTCAGACGGGCTGACATTGGCCAAGCTGCCAGACTTAAGGGGTAGTAACCAATGGTTTTCTGGCTGAGTAAACCAGAGCTTGTCTAGGTGATCCTGCTCTGGCAGGGGGTTGGACTAGATGATCTTCTAGGTCCCTTCCAACCCCTAACATTCTATGATTCTATGAGTAGGATCAACACTGGGGCTTTGCACAGTTTGGAGGCAACAGGCTGAGTAGCAGCTGTGCTGAGAAGGAGATGGCATCCTGGTGGGTGCCACTCTGAATAAGAGCCATGAGTGCAGTGTCATCTCAGCATGCAACACTGGCCTGTGTTGTGAGGAGCAGGGTGAGCAGACTGAGTGAGCCTTTATTCCTTTCTCTTGACTCTGGTGAGGCTGCACCTGGAATACTGCACCCTGTGTTGGATGTGGAGATACTGGAGAGTGTTCAGCAAAGAGCTACTGGGATGGCCAGGGTTGTGATCAGGATGAGCAAGGACAGGCTGAGGGAGCTGGGATGCTTTAATGTGACAGAGGAGGCTGGAAAGGGATCTAATGACAGCCTGAAAATGCCTGAAGGGCAGCTACAGAGCCAGTGGGGCCAAATTCTTCCATGGTAGTGTTAGGTGATATAACAAAAAGCAACAGCTACATGTTGTAGCTTTGTAGTTTTGGACAGGACATCAGGAAAACCTTTTCCATTTCAGGCAGTAGTGTAGCACTAGAACAGAAAAATCAATAATTCTCTTTCTTAGGAGGTTTTCCAAACTTTGCCAGGCAAAATCATGTTAGACCTGATCTAGTGCTGGTGACAGTCCTGCTTTGGGCAGGGAGCCAGGCTACAGACCTCCAGACCTCTCTTCCAACCAGTGCTTTTATGAAGCTGTGGTCTGAAGCTCACTGACATCAGCAGTGCTGCACAATTCTTTCCTTTGAGTCTTGTGCTGAGCTGATTCTCTGTGAGCTGGCATCCTGCATTACCTGAGGGTCAAACAAGATTTCAGTGTGAAAAGGGGATGTACTTGCAAAACACAGCTGGAATTCTATATGCAAAAACATAGCTGGAAGTCACTTCTGTCTCCCTCAGTTTACAGTGTTCTCTGAGACTGTGTGCTGGGTTAAATCCCTAGCAGTGTTTTCTGGTCTCTTTCCAGATACAGGGAGAGGATAGAGGAGGATGGGAACAGGAGGTAGTGGGATTTCTAAGGAATCTGTCTGCAATAGCTGATTTCCACATTAAGGCACTGGGTCTGCTTTCTCCTACAGCCCTTGCCTCATTTTCTGATCCAGGTTGGATTCAAATCCTGATGACATGCCCATTGCATGCCTTACTGTCCACAAACTTGCCTACAGGGCTATTAGACAAGTTGTAGTGTGAATGACAGTGGTAATAACCATTTACAATGAATGTGGAAGGAACTGATTTTGAATTAGTGTTTATTGTCCAGGTTATTATTTGCTTTGACTTGTCACTTCTGCTCAGCAGTATGAAATGCAGCTGCAAATATAATGTATTCTGTTTCATCAAAATCCACATTCCTGTTTGCCAGGATTCTTGATAAGTGATTCTTGAGACAGTCAAGGCTGATGTTTAACACTTCTGGTTGTCTGTAGTCAAAAAAGAATAAGCACCTGTGATACTCTGTTCTCTAACCTTTAAGTGTGTCCAAATTAAGAAGTACAGCCTTTCTTTCAGGGAGCTGCCTCATAAGTTCCCATCAACCCCAGTGTTTCTTTTTAAAACTGTCCTTAAGCTAAATAAGGCTTTTACATTTTCTATGACATTATCTGGATGACTTTTATGTGCTTCTGCTTGAAGATCCAAAAGATCTGGTTGATGATACAAAAACAAATCTTGTAGCCTGTTTGTTTGGGAAAACAAATCTGTCAAAGCATTTCTTTAACAGTGCTAGAATTTTGTGTCTGANTAAACCAGAGCTTGTCTAGGTGATCCTGCTCTGGCAGGGGGTTGGACTAGATGATCTTCTAGGTCCCTTCCAACCCCTAACATTCTATGATTCTATGAGTAGGATCAACACTGGGGCTTTGCACAGTTTGGAGGCAACAGGCTGAGTAGCAGCTGTGCTGAGAAGGAGATGGCATCCTGGTGGGTGCCACTCTGAATAAGAGCCATGAGTGCAGTGTCATCTCAGCATGCAACACTGGCCTGTGTTGTGAGGAGCAGGGTGAGCAGACTGAGTGAGCCTTTATTCCTTTCTCTTGACTCTGGTGAGGCTGCACCTGGAATACTGCACCCTGTGTTGGATGTGGAGATACTGGAGAGTGTTCAGCAAAGAGCTACTGGGATGGCCAGGGTTGTGATCAGGATGAGCAAGGACAGGCTGAGGGAGCTGGGATGCTTTAATGTGACAGAGGAGGCTGGAAAGGGATCTAATGACAGCCTGAAAATGCCTGAAGGGCAGCTACAGAGCCAGTGGGGCCAAATTCTTCCATGGTAGTGTTAGGTGATATAACAAAAAGCAACAGCTACATGTTGTAGCTTTGTAGTTTTGGACAGGACATCAGGAAAACCTTTTCCATTTCAGGCAGTAGTGTAGCACTAGAACAGAAAAATCAATAATTCTCTTTCTTAGGAGGTTTTCCAAACTTTGCCAGGCAAAATCATGTTAGACCTGATCTAGTGCTGGTGACAGTCCTGCTTTGGGCAGGGAGCCAGGCTACAGACCTCCAGACCTCTCTTCCAACCAGTGCTTTTATGAAGCTGTGGTCTGAAGCTCACTGACATCAGCAGTGCTGCACAATTCTTTCCTTTGAGTCTTGTGCTGAGCTGATTCTCTGTGAGCTGGCATCCTGCATTACCTGAGGGTCAAACAAGATTTCAGTGTGAAAAGGGGATGTACTTGCAAAACACAGCTGGAATTCTATATGCAAAAACATAGCTGGAAGTCACTTCTGTCTCCCTCAGTTTACAGTGTTCTCTGAGACTGTGTGCTGGGTTAAATCCCTAGCAGTGTTTTCTGGTCTCTTTCCAGATACAGGGAGAGGATAGAGGAGGATGGGAACAGGAGGTAGTGGGATTTCTAAGGAATCTGTCTGCAATAGCTGATTTCCACATTAAGGCACTGGGTCTGCTTTCTCCTACAGCCCTTGCCTCATTTTCTGATCCAGGTTGGATTCAAATCCTGATGACATGCCCATTGCATGCCTTACTGTCCACAAACTTGCCTACAGGGCTATTAGACAAGTTGTAGTGTGAATGACAGTGGTAATAACCATTTACAATGAATGTGGAAGGAACTGATTTTGAATTAGTGTTTATTGTCCAGGTTATTATTTGCTTTGACTTGTCACTTCTGCTCAGCAGTATGAAATGCAGCTGCAAATATAATGTATTCTGTTTCATCAAAATCCACATTCCTGTTTGCCAGGATTCTTGATAAGTGATTCTTGAGACAGTCAAGGCTGATGTTTAACACTTCTGGTTGTCTGTAGTCAAAAAAGAATAAGCACCTGTGATACTCTGTTCTCTAACCTTTAAGTGTGTCCAAATTAAGAAGTACAGCCTTTCTTTCAGGGAGCTGCCTCATAAGTTCCCATCAACCCCAGTGTTTCTTTTTAAAACTGTCCTTAAGCTAAATAAGGCTTTTACATTTTCTATGACATTATCTGGATGACTTTTATGTGCTTCTGCTTGAAGATCCAAAAGATCTGGTTGATGATACAAAAACAAATCTTGTAGCCTGTTTGTTTGGGAAAACAAATCTGTCAAAGCATTTCTTTAACAGTGCTAGAATTTTGTGTCTGANCCAGAGCTTGTCTAGGTGATCCTGCTCTGGCAGGGGGTTGGACTAGATGATCTTCTAGGTCCCTTCCAACCCCTAACATTCTATGATTCTATGAGTAGGATCAACACTGGGGCTTTGCACAGTTTGGAGGCAACAGGCTGAGTAGCAGCTGTGCTGAGAAGGAGATGGCATCCTGGTGGGTGCCACTCTGAATAAGAGCCATGAGTGCAGTGTCATCTCAGCATGCAACACTGGCCTGTGTTGTGAGGAGCAGGGTGAGCAGACTGAGTGAGCCTTTATTCCTTTCTCTTGACTCTGGTGAGGCTGCACCTGGAATACTGCACCCTGTGTTGGATGTGGAGATACTGGAGAGTGTTCAGCAAAGAGCTACTGGGATGGCCAGGGTTGTGATCAGGATGAGCAAGGACAGGCTGAGGGAGCTGGGATGCTTTAATGTGACAGAGGAGGCTGGAAAGGGATCTAATGACAGCCTGAAAATGCCTGAAGGGCAGCTACAGAGCCAGTGGGGCCAAATTCTTCCATGGTAGTGTTAGGTGATATAACAAAAAGCAACAGCTACATGTTGTAGCTTTGTAGTTTTGGACAGGACATCAGGAAAACCTTTTCCATTTCAGGCAGTAGTGTAGCACTAGAACAGAAAAATCAATAATTCTCTTTCTTAGGAGGTTTTCCAAACTTTGCCAGGCAAAATCATGTTAGACCTGATCTAGTGCTGGTGACAGTCCTGCTTTGGGCAGGGAGCCAGGCTACAGACCTCCAGACCTCTCTTCCAACCAGTGCTTTTATGAAGCTGTGGTCTGAAGCTCACTGACATCAGCAGTGCTGCACAATTCTTTCCTTTGAGTCTTGTGCTGAGCTGATTCTCTGTGAGCTGGCATCCTGCATTACCTGAGGGTCAAACAAGATTTCAGTGTGAAAAGGGGATGTACTTGCAAAACACAGCTGGAATTCTATATGCAAAAACATAGCTGGAAGTCACTTCTGTCTCCCTCAGTTTACAGTGTTCTCTGAGACTGTGTGCTGGGTTAAATCCCTAGCAGTGTTTTCTGGTCTCTTTCCAGATACAGGGAGAGGATAGAGGAGGATGGGAACAGGAGGTAGTGGGATTTCTAAGGAATCTGTCTGCAATAGCTGATTTCCACATTAAGGCACTGGGTCTGCTTTCTCCTACAGCCCTTGCCTCATTTTCTGATCCAGGTTGGATTCAAATCCTGATGACATGCCCATTGCATGCCTTACTGTCCACAAACTTGCCTACAGGGCTATTAGACAAGTTGTAGTGTGAATGACAGTGGTAATAACCATTTACAATGAATGTGGAAGGAACTGATTTTGAATTAGTGTTTATTGTCCAGGTTATTATTTGCTTTGACTTGTCACTTCTGCTCAGCAGTATGAAATGCAGCTGCAAATATAATGTATTCTGTTTCATCAAAATCCACATTCCTGTTTGCCAGGATTCTTGATAAGTGATTCTTGAGACAGTCAAGGCTGATGTTTAACACTTCTGGTTGTCTGTAGTCAAAAAAGAATAAGCACCTGTGATACTCTGTTCTCTAACCTTTAAGTGTGTCCAAATTAAGAAGTACAGCCTTTCTTTCAGGGAGCTGCCTCATAAGTTCCCATCAACCCCAGTGTTTCTTTTTAAAACTGTCCTTAAGCTAAATAAGGCTTTTACATTTTCTATGACATTATCTGGATGACTTTTATGTGCTTCTGCTTGAAGATCCAAAAGATCTGGTTGATGATACAAAAACAAATCTTGTAGCCTGTTTGTTTGGGAAAACAAATCTGTCAAAGCATTTCTTTAACAGTGCTAGAATTTTGTGTCTGANTAGGTCCCTTCCAACCCCTAACATTCTATGATTCTATGAGTAGGATCAACACTGGGGCTTTGCACAGTTTGGAGGCAACAGGCTGAGTAGCAGCTGTGCTGAGAAGGAGATGGCATCCTGGTGGGTGCCACTCTGAATAAGAGCCATGAGTGCAGTGTCATCTCAGCATGCAACACTGGCCTGTGTTGTGAGGAGCAGGGTGAGCAGACTGAGTGAGCCTTTATTCCTTTCTCTTGACTCTGGTGAGGCTGCACCTGGAATACTGCACCCTGTGTTGGATGTGGAGATACTGGAGAGTGTTCAGCAAAGAGCTACTGGGATGGCCAGGGTTGTGATCAGGATGAGCAAGGACAGGCTGAGGGAGCTGGGATGCTTTAATGTGACAGAGGAGGCTGGAAAGGGATCTAATGACAGCCTGAAAATGCCTGAAGGGCAGCTACAGAGCCAGTGGGGCCAAATTCTTCCATGGTAGTGTTAGGTGATATAACAAAAAGCAACAGCTACATGTTGTAGCTTTGTAGTTTTGGACAGGACATCAGGAAAACCTTTTCCATTTCAGGCAGTAGTGTAGCACTAGAACAGAAAAATCAATAATTCTCTTTCTTAGGAGGTTTTCCAAACTTTGCCAGGCAAAATCATGTTAGACCTGATCTAGTGCTGGTGACAGTCCTGCTTTGGGCAGGGAGCCAGGCTACAGACCTCCAGACCTCTCTTCCAACCAGTGCTTTTATGAAGCTGTGGTCTGAAGCTCACTGACATCAGCAGTGCTGCACAATTCTTTCCTTTGAGTCTTGTGCTGAGCTGATTCTCTGTGAGCTGGCATCCTGCATTACCTGAGGGTCAAACAAGATTTCAGTGTGAAAAGGGGATGTACTTGCAAAACACAGCTGGAATTCTATATGCAAAAACATAGCTGGAAGTCACTTCTGTCTCCCTCAGTTTACAGTGTTCTCTGAGACTGTGTGCTGGGTTAAATCCCTAGCAGTGTTTTCTGGTCTCTTTCCAGATACAGGGAGAGGATAGAGGAGGATGGGAACAGGAGGTAGTGGGATTTCTAAGGAATCTGTCTGCAATAGCTGATTTCCACATTAAGGCACTGGGTCTGCTTTCTCCTACAGCCCTTGCCTCATTTTCTGATCCAGGTTGGATTCAAATCCTGATGACATGCCCATTGCATGCCTTACTGTCCACAAACTTGCCTACAGGGCTATTAGACAAGTTGTAGTGTGAATGACAGTGGTAATAACCATTTACAATGAATGTGGAAGGAACTGATTTTGAATTAGTGTTTATTGTCCAGGTTATTATTTGCTTTGACTTGTCACTTCTGCTCAGCAGTATGAAATGCAGCTGCAAATATAATGTATTCTGTTTCATCAAAATCCACATTCCTGTTTGCCAGGATTCTTGATAAGTGATTCTTGAGACAGTCAAGGCTGATGTTTAACACTTCTGGTTGTCTGTAGTCAAAAAAGAATAAGCACCTGTGATACTCTGTTCTCTAACCTTTAAGTGTGTCCAAATTAAGAAGTACAGCCTTTCTTTCAGGGAGCTGCCTCATAAGTTCCCATCAACCCCAGTGTTTCTTTTTAAAACTGTCCTTAAGCTAAATAAGGCTTTTACATTTTCTATGACATTATCTGGATGACTTTTATGTGCTTCTGCTTGAAGATCCAAAAGATCTGGTTGATGATACAAAAACAAATCTTGTAGCCTGTTTGTTTGGGAAAACAAATCTGTCAAAGCATTTCTTTAACAGTGCTAGAATTTTGTGTCTGATAGTTTATTTGCTTCATTTCCTTCTACTAAGGCAGATAAAGGTTACAAAAACATGAAGGCTCTCAGGTGAGAGCTGTGTGCACAGATTTCTACCATGTGTGAACTCTGCTCAACACAGGTTGTGTGAAGGTGACAACAACAGTTATGTTTGCCTAAAATTTTCAGCAGAAAGCTGAAATCAACGAGTTTAAGATGCTTTTCCTGCTTCCTCCAGTGAGATGTTTTTTGGAATGCTAAGGGAAGGGCCATAGTTTGAGAGGCTTCCCACAACAAGCCTTATGTTCTGGATATAAATAACAAGAAACAACTCTTTTCAACTCAACATTAATTGCTGGTCTTAATTAAGAAGTTTGCCAAACATCTTGTGTCTTTTCAGGAAGAGCGAGAGGCACAAGCTAAAGCTGACAAGATTAAACTTGCATTGGAGAAACTGAAAGAAGCCAAAGTTAAAAAGGTGAGCCTCAAAATACTGAAAAGCTACCAGAAGAGCCACCAGTTGAGTATCTATTAGCATTCTTCTCAGTGATAAAGTTCATATTAAAATCACTAGGCTTTTTCATATTTTGTCTGTAAGTTTAGACATCTAAAGATACTCTGGGAAGCTCTCCTGTTGTCCACCTGAAGGGATTCTCTGGGAGAATGCTGCCTCTGAGGGACTTGTATTTAAGAGGGCTTGAAAGGCT
Organism: Ceyx cyanopectus; assembly: GCA_013401355.1. Classification (NCBI taxonomy): domain Eukaryota; kingdom Metazoa; phylum Chordata; class Aves; order Coraciiformes; family Alcedinidae; genus Ceyx; species Ceyx cyanopectus. The sequence continues at coordinate 11,187 of VYZU01057748.1, forward strand.
CAGCCTTTTTTCTTTCCTAATGTTGGGGCAAAGCCCCTTTCTGATCAGGTGCTTTAGAGACAGTGGGATGGATGTAAAAATGTTTGCTGCCTAGCTTAATACAATCTGATTTCAGGCTAGTCTGTTGGCATGGCAAGAGTCTTCCATTTTCTTTCTTATTTAAAACTAAACTTTCTGCATTTCTAGTTTGCATTATGGATGTTCTGTCCTTTTGTACTCGGTTTCCCTTTCAAGCATTTTCTTTAATTGCACATCTAGTAGATTTAAGAGATTACTTCTGTTTTCCCTCCATAATAATTTCACCTTTCCTGAAGAGGACAAGGTTCAATTACCTTCTTTGAGAAAACGTTTTTCTTTTGGTGACAATCTAATGTGAATGTTTCCAAGCTGTTTTGTTCCTTCAGCTCACTGTGGGACAGGGTGCCTTTGAATCAATAATAACCTTCAGCCTTAATCTTTCTTATCTGTGTTAGCAGATTCAGACTAGCCTTTTAGTTGCTTCTGAAATTAACTGGCTCTTCTGTGACCCTGTGCTCAGCTTGTTGTCAAGGTGCACATGAATGATAACAGCACAAAGTCTCTGATGGTGGACGAGCGGCAGGTGACGCGGGACGTTTTGGACAATCTCTTTGAGAAAACCCACTGTGACTGCAACGTCAACTGGTGCCTGTATGAAATGTACCCAGAGCTGCAGATTGGTGAGTGCTGGAGTGACAGAGCACCTAGCAGATGCAGTGCATCCCACACTGGCAGTCACCCTGAAAAGATAATCACGTTTCTCCCATGTGCGTGGCCGCTGGTGTGGGAAGATAACTGTCTCTAAGCTGAGGGATGCTGGAGGAATGGACTTGGGTGCTCTTCTTGCTGTAGAAGTGAGACTTCCATTCATCTCTGCTGTGAGCTGCAGAAAGCTCCTTTAAAAGGCCCACTGCCATTTCCATACTTCCATTTCACACAAGGTGAAGGGGCTGTGAATTTCACTGTGTTTGTCAAGCCAGTGACAGACCCAAACACTCCAGTACTCAGCTCCACTTAGAAGAGAGGGTGCAGTGCTGCAGTGCTGTCAGCAGGCTGTTAAATACTGGCCAAGCAAATGTAGTCATTAAACAAGACTGTTGGAGAAGCAGTTCAGTTATTTCTAATGCTTTTCACTTGTGATAGTTGTTTTCAAGTGTAGTTGTGAACAAGATATTGTTCTCTGAAGGGACTCTGCTGGAGGTCCAAATACCTAGGAATGAAGTTTTTTTTGTTTGCAGAAGGGAATTTCAGTATGGATAGAATAGTATATATTCTTTCTTCTGCTTCCAGTGCACAGCAGCATGCAGTTAATTTTGTTCAAAATCAAAACAATATGATCTGTCCTTTATTCTTGTCAGCCTACTTCTTGGCAGTTCTAGATAGCTCTATCTAGAGAGAGAGTTTGAGTGTCTTACATCATCTTTTCTGTCTCTCCAGAAAGGTTTTTTGAAGACCACGAAAATGTTGTTGAAGTGTTATCAGACTGGACTCGAGACACTGAGAATAAGCTTCTATTTTTGGAAAAAAGGGAAAAATATGATTTATTTAAAAATCCCCAGGTAAGCTAACATGGTATTTGGATAAGAGTCTAAAATTATGTCATTTAGTCTCTCTGCTGCCTATTGCATTATAAATTTGCTTTCAGCTGTGAGCTCACAATTAGAGAAAGCAAAACTTGTACTTTCAACCAAAAAAGAAACCAAACCAGAATGTTGAATGCAAGGAATTGAAATTGGTGCTTTTTATTCTTTTCTGATCCTATTTCAGTCTTAACTGCAGGAGTTAAAAAATGAAGCCTGTAGTTTTCCACTGTTGCAGCTTAGACACAGCTCTCAGAACTGGGGTGAAATGGCACAGCTGTTAAAACCTGGCCTGTGTCATTACTGCAGTTTCTCCACTATTTCTACTGATGAAAGTCAACATTTTCTTAAAGGTCCATTTTTTTGTCAATTGTATATGAAATATCTTAAAGAGTATGCTGAGTACTACAGAGAGTTTTATCTGGATTTAATTTAGACTGGGGAGAATAATTGTATGAACAGAAACTTGTGCACACTAACTTTGTAAAAAGAGGGTCTACACACTGAAATGCATCAAATTGTTCAGAATGAGTATACACAAATGATGTATTACTTGGGATGTGTGGTCAAAACTGCATTTACAAACACCCTAGCATATACACTTGATGAGTTCTGGGGCACTAGATCTTTTCCCCTTGTCAGTGTTCTGTTAGCTCACAGAGCATCTGAGTTGTTCCTGAGGGCAGCAAGAGACAAATGAGCAATTCAGCAATGCTGAAAAATGAGTCAAATAAACAAATTGGCAGCAAATGTCACCAAGCTGCTCGTTAGGAAGTTATGTTTTTTTAGAATAAGCCAGGGTTACAAATAAAACCTGCAGAGAGGAAGTTTCCTTCATTGACATAACAAGTGTCCGCAGTTAGGGAAAGAAAACTTACCCTGCAGTGCATGTGGATTGATGTTGATTTTTAATATGAAACAGCAAAGCCAAGTTTGGAAGTAAAATATACATGATGGCTCAAGATGTCATAACTTCTAATGCATATTAACATACCTAAGAGCAGAGGTTGGACTGCACATTTGGTTGGTACACTAGCACCAGTCCTCCCCCAGGATATACATCTTTGATAAAAAAGGCCTTTTGATTGCAATGAATTTAGAAATAAACATGACCTAAACCAACACCAGAGTAAGAGTTTAGCTCTCTTCTTCCATCTCAGGACATACTGAGCTTGATCTGGACTTGTCTGCAGTCCTTGAATTCAGCTCCTCTGTGATCAGCTCTGAAATGAGCAGCCTAAGGAAACAGGATCAGTTGTGGTTATCACAGTATTGAAATATTTTGCCAGTACTGAAGTCTGACCATCTGTCAGGCTTCGTACATTCAAACGTTGTGAGACAGGCAGGATGGTGCAGTCTTTCTGGTAGTTTGTCTTTTTGCAGAAGACAGTCAATATTGTATAGACAGAGCTCAAACTGCTTAGTCAAACATGGTAAAATACATGGTCTGAAGGTAAAGCAAGTGGGAATGCTGAGTTGGTGAGGGTCAGGGTGTATGATTACCTAATTACTTAGGGAAATTGTGGTGTAAGCAATGGGAAACTGAAATTCAGTGCTTCTTTGTTACTATATTCTCTGTATATTCAGGCTCCTCCTCCTAGCTCAGTCAAGGTTGTCTCATAAACTCATTTTGTAAGTACAGTAATTGCCAAATGCAAAGCTTTTTTTTGACACAGCCAGGGGTGGTACTGCAGTTGGATTCCTTGTTGGTCTTTAGTGCTCATTCTCTCAGAGGTTGTCTGTGGGAGGTCTCACAGTTTTGTAGATATTTTTCTGGAAGAAAAGAGGCAAATTCCAAAGGTGGCCAGGTGCCTACTTTTTATTCTTAGACCAGTTAGAGGTACAGAATTTTCATTACAGGGGTTGGATGCGATTAAAAGATCCTATTATACAGATATCCAGATGCATTGCTAAAAGCAATAGACCTCTGGAGAAGGTGCATGACCTGTACCTATCTTCAGTGTTTCTCCCTGTGAACTAGCTCTATATCTGGTATATATGAAACAACATTATAAGTGTTTCATTTCCTAAGCAGCAACTGAGGCTTTGAAATGCAGGATTCATCCTCTCAGTCTGTGCTAGTGCAACATGCTGCTCAGCTAATGCCAGTGAAGATTGTCATTCTTGTCACGCAGTGCTCTCTGTTTCTGAAAACAATTTTTTTTTAACATATTTAGAATACATTTTAGAAAAAAAGCATCTGCAAAATCCTCCAAATCTTCATGTAGACAGGCACACTTTTGCCCTTTCCTTCCTGTGATATAATTTACCCTGCAGGGAATTCACAGCTGAACACCATCCCATGAATGGCATCAGTGATTCATCTACAGAGATTGGGCGTCACAAGTCTGTGACTAAAGGGTGAAAGAAAAATACATATTTGTACATGTGCAGATAAAGAAAACCTTCACAACCCAGGAAAGGTGATTCTTTGTCATGTGGTTGAGTGATGCTGTGCTTGACTCTTGAATGGAAAGGTTGTCATGTCTCAACAGCTCTTTTCAAAAAGCTCAAAGAATAATTCTCAGCTAAAAAAAGAAAACTGTAGGAAATGCTTTTGCTTTATTTAAGCAGGTTGTTTGTAAGGGGCAGCTGAATCTAAACTCCTGACTAAATGCTGTTCTTTTGATATCCTTTGTTTCTCCTTTGCTGATAGGAGCAGGCAGGAGAAATTTAAACATTAGAATCCCTAAGTGGAAAGCTTGTAGACATAAAATAATGGCACTTTACAGTACAAAGCACAACATTAACTTAAGCTGGCTATTAAATCTTCACAGGGTTTTCTTTCTGATAGCTCATCAGCTACTTTTGCTGCTGTCCTGCATAAGCAGAGTGGGAAATGCTGGTGCAGTGTCTCTGAAGGACGTCGTGCCTGGCCAGCAGTACACATCAAAACTGCCACTGCAGCTCTGCCTTAGTGTGAGTCAGGCAGGGTGGCATGGGAGGGCAGCTGACTTTACTTCAGCCTCAGCTGCTCTGGGGTGTGTAGGCACAGGGAATAGTTCAGCAAAAACACTCAACTTCTCACGTCTGCAGCAAATAACCCAAAGTGCAAAGAAATCAAACCCAGTGACAAGGTGTGCCAGCCTACTGTGTTTTGTTTGTTAAAATACCCCTCTATGTTTGCTCTCTTATGTTAGCAGTCCAAGAGGATGAATCCATCCTGTTAAGTATGCTCCATTCTCTATTAAGAGGAATTGTGTTTTGAATGTAAAAAAAAAAAAGTTAATTCTGAAATCTGCATATAGACATATGCAGAGAGCTTCCCTGTAGCCACATCTTGTCCCATTAATGACCTGACATCTCAAACCAAACATGAGCTTCCCAGTGGTGCCTTCAGACAGGAAAAAGCTTGACTTTTATCATGACCTTTAACTACTGGACTTGGAATGACTTCTTGTGGACACATGTGGTTTACCTCCTATCGGATGAATACTTCTGATCAAAACTAGCAGACCACACAGTGATGAAACAAGTATAGTGTACAGTCTGCTCCTCAGGTTTTTAGCCACTGACAAATAATTACTGTCTACTTCCAGATTTCAGGGCAGAGACATAAAGGAGCTAATCAGTAATAAATGAAATGTGTGTTGACAGGTGAAAGATGACAGTGCACATCTGTGTAACGTTGGTTTAGGTGACAGAGCCCTGTTTTCCTAATGAAAGAGCTGTGTTGAGATCCAGCATGGATATCTTTACAAACTTTCTCTCTTTACCATTGATTATGTCAGTACAGGGTGGTCTGTGTTTCTGCTAAATAAATGCCAGATGCCTGATTCAGTTGTAATCAGAGGAGCTTTGTTTCCCTATTTTCAGTGCACTGAAGGCTGTCTGAGCCAGATGAATGCTCTCCCCACCGGTAGTAAAGCTGATGAGCCAGACCTTGTGGAGACAGTGATAAGGTGTACTTACCTTGATAAATCTTCATTGTGTGATTTAGGGCTTGTACTGTGTCTTTAGAATGATCTATAGAAGAAGAAAGCTTACAGCTTGCATGTCCCTCTACTTCCCAAATCCTACCCGAAGTCTGGAGGCTCAGCCCAGCCTACCAGTGCCCCCTGAGGTTTCTCTTCATACCTTCATTAATGCAAATGTGGATGTGCCAACATCAAGCCAGCAGTGCTGGGATAGTGCTCCCTGTCCAGAAGAGCTGTTGCTTGTGTACAGAGGGCTTGGATGCAGCTGCTCAGAACAGTATCTCTTTGATGAGTGAGATGAGTGGAGCACTGTCACTCAGACCTGTGGTTTTGAATTGCATAGGTAGGTGTTGCCACAGGGGTTGTACTGAGAACACACAAGTGGGCTTTGTTTTGAGATAGTTTGGGTTGGATTTTTTTTTTCTGCTCTGAATTCTATCTTCAGATGTAGTCACAAAACTGTGGTCCCTCATCCATGAACTAAAATTGTGCCCAGGCAGTCTGGAGCCAGCTCTGTGCTGCTGCACATCCTAGAGGAACATTGCTGTATTTCTTAGCATTATGTGTCTATTGTAGTGAATGTTCCAAGTTTTTTTCCTGTGTTCATACCACAGACGTGGCAGCAGCATAAGCCAGATTGCAGGTGGCTGTGTTTCTGATGTCTCCTGCCTGACTTAATGTGAACTTTTAAGAAAGCAGTTTTTAAAGAACTAGTTTTGATATCATCCACACCTCTTCCCCTTCCTCTCCTGGTGCCCCTCCCAAAATTGTCTGTTATTGAGGCTTGTGTTCTGGCAGACAGCTGTTTGGTGCACTGCTTGCAAAAGAAGATGTGGTTGTGTGTAAGAGCAGGGTTTCACCTCAGATAAACCTTGTTGCTGTAAACACAATGTGCTGTCAAGGCAGAATTGCTGCTGGTTTCTTTGTTATGCTGTATCAACAGCATTATTTCTTCATTTACAGACTTCTTTTTTATCCTTTTGGCAATATTTGCTTTTGTGTTGCAGTTTAGTTGTGGAGCATGTAAATATGTTGCCACATTCTCATAGATCTGAGATAAAAAAATCTGGAGATGAAAAGTAAGTAGAACTGTTAAGAGTTCTTCTCAGTAGAACTCTTGGAGTTCTTCTTATAGAAATGTTGAAGAATTGCAGAATTAAGAGTAATTTTTAAGTAGATAGCTTTCAAAATTTGTCAGGTTTCTATGATTTTGTCTATTTCCTAGACAATGGTGGGTGTTTCTTTTATGCCCTTTGTTCTGCAAACGTAGCTTTTTGACTAATTCCAGGGAAGTCAGTGAGACTGCCCCATGCATCAGGTATAGCCAAACCCAGGCTGCTCTTAAACAAGTACTTTTGTTTAGAAAATGATAAAACACAACAACTTTGAGGGTTATCATTCTGGCTTCAAGCCCGTGGGTGCAGATGCTACCTGATGTATGACATAGCTCCTTTTTCTACCTGCTTCCTTCACCCCCAGCTGCCTTAGTGTCTCCATTGTCTGCAGGCTGCTGGGCTCTGCTACTGGCCATGCTGGCTGTTGAGCAAAGCCACTGCATATGCTCTGGCAGTCCTAGTGTGCTCCTGAGCTGCTTCCCAGCTACCTGAATTTGCACATATGCCTAAGTACTGTCCCTCTGTCCATCTGTCAGAGTCTACACATTTCAAAGTGTAGCCTTTTGTATCAGTAGGCTGGAGCACATGCCAAGGTATCATGGTGATGTCTTCTGATTTCTTCTAGAATTTGTAATACCTTCTTCACTGCATAAAACTACTTTGCAGTGCTTGAGTAAGGGTTTAAAAGTAGAAAGTAGTAACTTTGGATAAAGGCTTTGGCATATAAATGCTTTTATTAAAAATGAAGAGCTGAGTTATATCTGTAGTGCCATCAGTGTGCAAATTACCAAATGGGGTTGGTAGGAAAAATGCTTTTTAGATTCTTGATACTGCTTTGTACTCATCATGTATCAATATACAATAAAGCATTTTGTTCTCTACCTCCTGTAATAATATAGGGAGTAGTGAAAATTGAAATGATAAAATGAAAATTGAAATGATAAAATCAAACCCACTGATACAGAAAAACAGACAAAAACATAAGCCAGTGTTTTTAAACTGTACATAGGCTGGTTTTAGGCTGTACATAGGCAATTTTGGATTACTTTGGAATGATTTTAAAAGTAAAAAATGAAAACTCATTAGCAGGCAGCTGTGATTAAAGTTTTCTATAAGAAGAGTCCATAAGCATCTGCCTCATGCATCTGCTGGCCTGAGTAATCAGTACTGAAAGATTGAATGGATTTGTAGTGATCTAGTTACTTGTATTGCTGTCTTTATAATGAACATCAATTTCTTTTGTGTCTTAAACAGAATTTCTACCTGCCAAACAAAGGGAAGAATGAAAGCAAAGAAATGAACGATAAAAACAAAGAGGCTTTGCTGGAGGTAAGCCAACTTCCTAGGGAGATGATGCCAGTGTCACCAAAGCTCTGCCACCATCTGCATCTGGCACTGCAACAGCATTTAGCTCTTTATGGGTTAATGTGGAACAGGAAGTTCTGTGGTGGTTGGTGGCTTGCTGTCTACAGTTTAATATGTGGATTTTCCTCTGCATCTGCTGCTTACCATTAAAAATGCAGGTTTTTTTCCTCTAACAGGGAAAGTAAAAGATAGAGAATTGTTTTGTTGTGATAGATCCCCATGTAATGAAAGTTTTTTACTTAGTGTTTCTATGAAGAGGAATGCCATGATAACAACAGAGGCAATGTTAAACATTTATTAATAAAATAAAGAGCTGTGACACACCCTTAGGCCATCCCCTTTGACTTTTTTCATCAGTGGTAAACAACTATCTTTTGGATTAGAAGTAGATCTACTTCTCACTACCTCAAACTATTAGCTCTTGTAACAACAGAAAAATAACCTTTGCACTGTTCAGGAAAGTCTGTTCAGCCTCTTGCCTTTCCTGATGAAGTTTTACTTCAGTTTTATGTTTGGGAGAGAAAAGCCCAGAGCTGTACAAAAGAAAAGTTTATCACAGTTCTCCTGGCAAGCCTTTTGGTAAAAGTTCACAAAACAGATGTTGCTTTCAGGTGACTGAGGATTCTCATTTCAAAATTAGGGCATCTTATGAAGGCACCAGGTATCAACCAGCAGACATGCTGGTAAATGCTAAATGGAAGCATTGTGATAAGTGTGTTGGCATTAAAAATTATCTAACAGTAGGTCCTTCAAGCAAGCAATGCAGTATATTTGTTTAAACAGTGTTACACATGCTAGCATGGACTTCAAAGAGAAAGCAGAAATTGAGAGGGATTTTTTTCTTTAGCTGTTTTTATTGCTCTAAGCAGTCTCTAAAGACTCTCCCTATGGAAGTATTTCTCTAGCAAACCTATAGATACAGAGAAAAAACAGCTGCAGTACCAAATATTCTGTGTTACTGCCTTCACTGAGCACATCTATGGCTAGTTAAAACCTTCTGCAGGTTTTTGCTTGACCCTTTAAAGAATGGAGGTTTTGTGAGCCTTCCCTTCCAGTGTGAGCACCCAGCTAAGCTGAGTTACCACACTAGCCTGGAAAAGTTTCCCCTGCCTAAGGTGTTCATCTCCCTGGGAACTGCATTTCCATGTTCTTATGTTCAGTGTCACAGGAAACATCTTTATTTTTCAAGGGAGCATTTTTCTGCTATTTATTAATGGGGTTGTGCTTAAATCCATTTATTTTGTGTATTATTATTCTTGTTGCACAGGAAAGCTTCTGTGGGCCATCTGTCATTGTGCCAGAGATTGAAGGGGCCCTTTATTTAAAAGAAGATGGAAAAAAATCCTGGAAGAGGCGTTATTTTCTTCTACGAGCTTCTGGAATTTATTATGTACCCAAAGGAAAAACCAAGGTCAGGAAGTCAAATAATCCTTTAAGCAATAAAACAATTCATGGAGGTGAAAGTGAAGAATTCCCAAGGTGATATTTTAAGAGCACTGTCCGGTGCATCTGAGAGAGTTGGGGTTTTTTTGGTTTAACTTTGACTACACCACTTGTGCAAATATTAGAATGTAGTCACTGAATCCTGTCACGTTTCTCTCCTTTTGATTTCTATGGCTAGAGTCAAGCATTCATGAAATAGCACTCCTCTGGAAGTCAGTAGGAGAAAGAAAAACAGCACAGCACTCTTCAGATGGTGTTATGCTGCCAAAATGCTGCACTGTGGAAGAATATTTTTTAAATTCTCAAGTAAATTTAATTTCTTATCATAAAAATGGTGGAATTTTACTTTGATGCTGACTTTCTGTGTTAGTGGCCATCGTGCAGAAACACTGTACATTTTTTCCTACAGTGATCTTTACCTAGAGAATTCACTGTGACTTTTTAGGCTTCTTAATACTGCCCTTCATATAGAAAGAAGTGGGACAGGAGCATCCACCTGACTGAATCAAAGGCACTGACATTTAGTGTTGCAAAATATTTAAAGAGTCTGAGTTACCAGCAGTGGAGAAGTAAAGGGGTCCTGGATATGTGGCAAATAAGGTTGGCTGGCTTCTCATTTCCACAGTGCTGAGGTAGAATGGTGGCTTTTGGGACTTGAATTTTTTTGGTTGTTGCTTTTTTAATTTGAAAACCCACTTCTGTTACCACTTACAGCTCTGCTAATGCTTTGTATTTGAACATCTGGTGGTGCTGATGGAGATCTGTGCTGTGAGACTTAACTGTGTTGCTAGTCCTTGACTAAATTATAAAGAAAAAGAAAATTAATTTAAAAAATGATAGCTTGTGAAGGACTGCCATGGTGCTGCTCCAGTTCCCTGTGTTCATGATCAAATCTCAGTGGAACACAGTCCCAGGTGACCTTGCTGCTTTCACAGCATTTTGACTTCACCTGACCCTGAGAAAAAAAACTTTCAGCCCTCAAATGTTGCACACACACAGCATCTTCTTGATTGTGACCATCAAAAGATGGTCCTTTCATTGATCTAGAATGCTCTTTGGAAGGCAATTAAGGTGGAAAGAGTATAAGAATAGTTAAAAGGCCATCTTGGACACTTCTTGTATCCTGCCTCCCACAATGGCCAGTGGCACAGTGCCAAAGCAGGACAAGCCTTTTTATATCCTCCCTTAATACTTGTTTCAGTGACTTTCCATCAGTGCAAATGAGGAAAGTGCTTTCTCTTTTCAGGTGATGGACTGCAAACACAGGCTCAGGTTGGAGCCACCTGGTCACCTTGTAAGAGCTGGCTTAGTTCCACATTTGATTGCCTGTTAAGTGGTTACAGCCTGTGTGCCACCCTGCAGAGAACTGAGCCATTGTAAGGGACTGTGGGACTGCTTCAGACTCACTGTGTTACCAGCTCAGCTGCTCACAGGGATTCAAGATCTTGTATCTAGTTCTTTAGGAGATAGTCACTGATGAGTCAAATGATGAGAATTTGCCCCTTGTCTGGCTGGTATGAAGAGTGCACGTGCACCTTGGTGCAGCCATTCAGTGGTGGGTAATCTTTCACTGAGGTACAGAAACAAACAGCTGATGGACAATAGGATCTTCAGCTGCTGCAGCTGTTTCAAAATTCATCATGTAATAATGTTTTCACTTGTTACAAAAAGCAAAGAAGCCTGGCATACCTCATGTTGCCTGTAAAATACATTGCAAATGTGAAAATACAGAGACACTTTCAGACAATTTTACACACATGCCTTTGGTGTTTTGTGTTGTTTGGGTTGGGATTATTTTGGTTTTGGATTTGGTTTTTTTTGTTAACAAGACAAGCACCAGTCAACACTGTTCTCCTGATTTCTTTCCTCAGCATTACTCAAATCCCATTCAAAAACATGCTGTTAATGGACAGGGTCACAAAACAACAAAATCAGAACTGCAGATACAGTTTTAAAATTTGTTTGAGTCAATGACAAAATCTCTGACATCAGCTTCAAAGACAGTGGGGGAGAGAAGTCCTGTTTACATGCAGAATGGAGTGGTTTCCCTCCCCACAAATCTTAACTTAAACCCAATGCATGAGCATATTTCAAAGTAGCAGTAAGAATGAGAACAGCATGGAAGACACATCATATGTGGAAATATAAACCCATTCTCAGGGTATGGAGAGGGTTTGTGGTTTGTTATTTTATTTATTTTTTTTAACATTTCCCAATTTCTCAGTTTAGTCAATGGTGACTGTGTGACACAGTAATTTTTGCATTTCCACCCATAGGATTGCCAAAGTTATGCTTTGTGTGCAGAATTGTGCACTGAGAAGTGTGCCAGCAACAGAAACCTTGTTACTTTAGCAACATACTGCAAACAAGCAAATATTATGATAAACAGAAAAGGAATGATGCTGGGAAATTTGAGAAAACTCAAAGCATAACAGATGAAATATTTGCTTATTTCCTGCTGAGGGTTTGATTATTACATATACCACAGAAAAACAAGATCCCAAAGCAGTTTAGAACCCCAAACCTTTCTCCACCCAGAATTGTAAGGGTGGAGTTGCAAGGCCTATATATATTTTACTTATATTTTTCTTGCTATGGTGTCTATTTAGTCTTATTAGCCATGAAGCAAAATCTCCACACAAAACAATAAAACACAGCAAGATCAGAACAAAGCTAAGTGCTGCACTGTTATATATTATTCCTAATAAGTACTGACACTCTTCCCATTTTTAGTTTAAGAATGCACACACTTAAAATTCATCATCTTCAGTCAACTTTATGACAGCTCAAAAAGTAAAACACATTTGCATTCATGCACTTGAAAAAAATAAAGTCCTGTTAATGAGTTTCACATTAAAATTCAGTTTGTTCTAACAATCATGTGCTTGCTTTTCATCCACAGACATCCCGGGACCTGGCGTGCTTCATTCAGTTTGAGAATATGAACATTTATTATGGTTCTCAACACAAAGTGAAATACAAGGCACCTACAGATTACTGCTTTGTCTTAAAGGTAAATGTACAAAGTTCTACAAACATTCATATGTGGTTTCTATCATATATAAACATGTTTAAGTTTGAAGCTCCAAGGACCCTGAGGAGAAAAAAGCTTTCTGCAAAATCATGTCTGTTTTCTTCTTTGCTTCATCGTTGATCAGCAACTTACCTTTAGAAGCCTAATTGTAATGACAGGTAGTTCTATGATGTCTGTCAATGCTGCATCTGTAAAGCTGTCTTCAAAACAGGACTGAATATGCTTCCAGTGACAGTTCAGGTGACAGGACATAGCTGGACACATGGCACCCAAGGCAGATGTGTGATGAGAAGACTGGCTGGCCCTAATGATGGTGTTATGAGTACTGTGGTGCTAAAACATGTGTGTACTTTGTATTTGCAGTGTAGTCATACCTGCTGAGTGCTTTGTCAAACTGAGATGCAAAATCTTGCAGGAATATTCATCTCAGATGGATTATTTTATTGCACAGCTGTTTGGGGCAGGAGGACACTATTGCCCTTTGTCTTCACATTGTTCACCCACTCATGAAAATCAGTGCTTGCTGTTGAAGGATCTTACTGCAGCCTCTCCAGGTAATAAGCTGGGAATTCTGCATTCCTCTCAGGACAGGAAAAGAATCCCATGCTTTTCTTGCAGTTCAGATAGCAGAAAATAAGCTTTGAGGGTGCAGTAATTAGGCCTTGCTTGCTATCTGTCATTAATAACAGATTTTAGAGTACAGTGGGATTTACTGTGTGAAAGATAGAAGACCATCTTGTTGCTGTTTATTTAAAAACCTACAGTACAAACAAGATATTAATAAGCAGAGTATCTTGCTATCTCATCAAAAACATCCAGGTGGCATTGGGGATGCCACATTTCTGGCTGTAGCTGCACTCACAGCACTTTTTTTACAGTTTCAAAGTGTCTGTGAGGCTGATTTACACATGGCCAGGCAGAAGTGGTTTATAGAGCCAGACTTATTTTCTGAAGCAGATGTATCTAATTAACATAGATGAGCAGCTTTAATACTACAGTTCTCTGCTCAAAGCTCTGCAAAAACCACTTTATGCTTTTTTTTGTAGGAGTGAGCCTTCTGAAGTGAACAGATAAGCATTATTTTTGAAAAATACAACTGCTAATGAAAAAAGAAAGAAAAGGGGAGCTGATTTAAAAAAATAAGCAGAAATTGATTTTCTAAGCAGATCACTAGTCAAGGAGTATATGACTAATTTAATAACAGTTATTCACACTCTATTCAGATGAAAACCATGATTTTTGAAGTGTATGTAGCAATGTGTTCAATTGTTCACAATGATTAGGAAAATTTTCTGCAGTTCCTGCAATCTTTTTGTGGCAAGAGGTATGCTGTGAAGAACTTACACCAAAAAAAAGTCCCAACTCAACTAAAATACTTGCTTTATTGGATGCATGATGAAATGTAAAAAGCAAGATCAAAAAGCTCCCTAGGGAAAGCTTTATGTGTAATAGGCTCATAAATTTATGAAACTTGCTTAGCAAAACTGTTTGCTCTGATGCTTCTAAGATGTGTTTGTGCTATCCTACAGTAAACATCATATCAGTAAGATTATTACATCTGAGCAATGTTACTTAGTGATGAATAGATTATGTTCCAGTGAGTGTTCTTCATCATTCCCACAAATCAGCATTTGGTAGATTCCTGAGCAGCTCAGTGTCAGACTTTTAACAGCTGACTGCTGCAGTGGCTGGGGGAGATCAGGAATAATGGCAAGTATTGGTATCTTCAAATCTTCTGTTGTTTCAAAAGTGGAATCCTACCACTTAGAGTGGCTTTCTGAGGGTGATGCAATGAGGAATTTCATATTTATTACATTTCTGCACGTTAATTTGAATCCTCTATTTGAAGGCACACACCTGAGATTAATTCTGTCATATCCTTCTCTTATTTTTTAGAGGCTGGAGTTGAGAATGTAATACAGCTTAACATCTGTGAGCTGAGGGAAAGAATAAAGTTAAATGTTGGTCTCTCTGATTAGATGCTTGGTGACAAAAAAAAACGTGTGCACAGGAACATAGAGCCATTTATTACACTTAGTCACATTTTGTTTCTGTCTGGTTTTGTGTGGAAGTCTCTTCAGAAGAAAATATTTCTCTTGCCAGGATACACTTGTCCTGAGATGTCAAAGAGAATTAAACCATTGTCCTTGAGATATTTCTCTTCCTGACATATTTTGAGAATAAAGTCCTCAAGAAGAAATGACAGTACTTTTGCAGACAGGTGCAGTGAGCAAAAGGCAGTAGATTGAACAGGTAAACATTTGTCTTGATTATACTGGCAACCTAGCAATTCTGAAGGAATTTGAGTGCCCAGTTCAGTCCAAGCATGATGGAAATTTCTCCACAGCTCTTCCACTTCCCTGGGTGCTTTGGGACAGGGAGTTCTGCAGAGGTTCTCTTCCAGTTACTTGTTTGTGTTGTCCACAGGAGATTATCTGTCTTTAAAGCAGATGGAGGGAAGTAATGGGAAGAGTAGCAGCCATAGCCCGTGCTGGCTGTTCACTGAGGGGGGCTGGAAATCAAAGGAGATGTTCACATTGTGGAAACTTAGGTTGGTCTGCAGCCCTTATTAGCAGCACCAAGCTGTAATGCCACTTGGAGGGGTTTTGAATAATATGCCACTAAATTTCTAGAAGTAATCGTTGCTTTCTGAGGACCCCCTTAATACCTGCTGTATCAAAACACTGAGTGGTCATCAGCTAAGTTCCTTGCTCTGCTCTTATGAATTTAACAAAAGAAACTGCCCAGTTCAGAAGCAAGTACTCAGCTTGTACTTTGTAGTGCAGGAGAAATGCAAGGACTTAGCAACTTCAGCAGTGCTAGGTGGAAAATCCTACAGGATACAGAACCAGACATAATATCCTGGCTTTGAGCACTGAGTTGAAAAAAAATATCATATTTATTTCTGACTGGTTAAGCTAATTGGCATCCTTACTTCAAGAACAGGGGAAATGCCCTTTGTTCATTCAAGTGGAAGCAAATGGCCAGTGAGGTGGGCTGATTTGGAGTTGAATATGGCCTCATGATTGAAGGAAGAATCCCTTCTTTCCCTCCAGTCCCCATTTGAATGATGCGCCTTGTCAACAAATAACTATCCTAAAACCAGTAACATTCATACCTGCCTTAAAAGGTCCTGTCTCACATTAGCAGAGAGAAAAGATTTATTTTTTGCCTCTCCCTAACCTTGGTCATCTTTATGGTGTGTCTTTGTGAAGGGAAGAGCCCTCAGAGCTTTTATAAGAAGAAAAAATGGCATCACCAAGAACTTATGGGAGGGAGGAACCCTATAACTAATGTTAATCACAACCCTGGTGACTTGGTTGAGCTAGATTGATGAGNGAACAGATAAGCATTATTTTTGAAAAATACAACTGCTAATGAAAAAAGAAAGAAAAGGGGAGCTGATTTAAAAAAATAAGCAGAAATTGATTTTCTAAGCAGATCACTAGTCAAGGAGTATATGACNTTGTGTTGTCCACAGGAGATTATCTGTCTTTAAAGCAGATGGAGGGAAGTAATGGGAAGAGTAGCAGCCATAGCCCGTGCTGGCTGTTCACTGAGGGGGGCTGGAAATCAAAGGAGATGTTCACATTGTGGAAACTTAGGTTGGTCTGCAGCCCTTATTAGCAGCACCAAGCTGTAATGCCACTTGGAGGGGTTTTGAATAATATGCCACTAAATTTCTAGAAGTAATCGTTGCTTTCTGAGGACCCCCTTAATACCTGCTGTATCAAAACACTGAGTGGTCATCAGCTAAGTTCCTTGCTCTGCTCTTATGAATTTAACAAAAGAAACTGCCCAGTTCAGAAGCAAGTACTCAGCTTGTACTTTGTAGTGCAGGAGAAATGCAAGGACTTAGCAACTTCAGCAGTGCTAGGTGGAAAATCCTACAGGATACAGAACCAGACATAATATCCTGGCTTTGAGCACTGAGTTGAAAAAAAATATCATATTTATTTCTGACTGGTTAAGCTAATTGGCATCCTTACTTCAAGAACAGGGGAAATGCCCTTTGTTCATTCAAGTGGAAGCAAATGGCCAGTGAGGTGGGCTGATTTGGAGTTGAATATGGCCTCATGATTGAAGGAAGAATCCCTTCTTTCCCTCCAGTCCCCATTTGAATGATGCGCCTTGTCAACAAATAACTATCCTAAAACCAGTAACATTCATACCTGCCTTAAAAGGTCCTGTCTCACATTAGCAGAGAGAAAAGATTTATTTTTTGCCTCTCCCTAACCTTGGTCATCTTTATGGTGTGTCTTTGTGAAGGGAAGAGCCCTCAGAGCTTTTATAAGAAGAAAAAATGGCATCACCAAGAACTTATGGGAGGGAGGAACCCTATAACTAATGTTAATCACAACCCTGGTGACTTGGTTGAGCTAGATTGATGAGATTTCTCAGCTTGCCTAACACTAAACTTTATGGGCTTTTGCCTCAAAGTCTTCACAACAGTTCTTTGTTGTTTCACCTGGATCTCTCTACATGGGATGTGGGGTTTATCTTCAGTTTCTTCTCTTAGGCTACAGTCGAGTGAGAGGCTGACAGTCAGAGAGCCTTTGGTCCCAGATCTGTTCTGGCTGACATACACCTGGAGCCAGCAGCTCCCTCTGTCCTGTTTCTTTTTCAATCTAGCCATTGAAATTCAACTTCAGTGGTCATACCTGGGTTACTTAGCTGATGTGGCTTGGGTTCTGGTGTTAGTGTAGCAAAAGCAAGATAATTCACTTCATGATCAGGTTACTCTGATGCTTAGCCAGAAGCTGAGGTAGATTTTACAGCCTGTGATGTGGGAGCTGTACCTAGACTAGCTATTTTAAGCTGGCTCAAATATAAATGCTCTTGTCTGCACATCCATCCTGTAGGACGTTCCTCTTTCAGCTATCATGGGTTGCAAGTGCTCCTTGCCTACCATTTCTTGCCATTACATGAGCACCCCATTGTATATACCCTAGCTCAGAACAAAAACGGGGTGGTTTTCTTTGCTTATTTCTTAACAAAATACTGAGGAGATGATGGGGGAAAGGGTGGTGTGCCAGCAACAGAGCAGAAGCACATCACAGCATCTACCAGTGAAAGAGCACTTTGCTGAGCTTCTTCAGGAGTTTACTTTCAGGATGATTCAGGAGATAACTGCAGTAACTGAACAAAGCAGTTGCTTCCTCATATCAGCTCTTCTCAGGCAGCAGAAAGCCCAGCTGGGGCCAACGGAAAAGGGCACAGCTGGCTGGTTGGTGTCAGAGACCAGAGTCACCTTTAGCTGTCCCTGTGCAGCAAACTAGAACCAATGTGGCTGGGTCCTGAGGGTGAGAGTGCAGCCTGGTGCAGAGGCTCTGATGGAGTTGGCTTTTGGGAATCCTTAGGCTTTGGGGCAGGTATAAAAATGGAAGAGCAATTTTATTTCCCAGTAGCTACTTGATCTGTCCTGAGCTATAACCTTCTTAAATTGAGTTGTTCTGTAGCACTACTGAACAAGCCTTCCTCTCTCAAAGAACTCTCACATTTATAAAACAAAAATAAAACCAAAACACAAAGAACTCTCAACATATTAAAAATAGAACCTCTGAATGAAATAAAAACTTTTGGAGCATCTGCTCCTGAAAACATGCGGATTCTTCCTATTTTCCACTCAGACTAAATGTAATGCTTAGAAAATGTTAAAGATCCCACCCTTCATTTTGACATTAGATACAGTGATTTTTTTTCTTAATAGAGACTTCCATGTGCAGACAAGAGGAAGGGACAGGGCGACCAAGTGTGAACAAAGACCCTCACTCACACCCACATTGGTCAAGGTCAGGTCTGTCCCTCTTTTTCAGGCAGGAGGCAGGGTGGGTGGTAGCACGGCTTTCCCTGCCACCCTGTGGAGAGTGCTGGCTGCTCCTGAGAGAGAAGCAGCTAGGAAACAAAAATCCTTCCCAGGAAAAGTGATTTCACACAGCACAAAGAGCGAGCTGCAGCTGAAGTGTTTTGGCTCCTCACAGTCGCCTTTATGTTTACAAAGGTGATTTTTTTTTTTAATGCATAGATTCCCTGTAGGTCTTCCTTTCACCATCTACCACATTACCTGGGAAATACAGTGGAAGTGGACGAGACCTTTTGAGATTTATTTCATATTCCTAAGCTGGAAGCCCTCAAACCCCAGAGATTCCACCGGGAAGGGATCTGTTCATCGCACTAGTGACAGCATCCGTCACACGGAGCAGAAATTGTGAACATAATGTTTCTGTTGTGTGTGAAGAGTGTCTGTGTGTGTGCCTCTGCCTGCTGCATCCTGGTCCAGGAGCTGCTTTTGTCACACCAGGTTGAAAAATCTTTCAAAGCAGACAAATAGTAAGGTAATCTATATGCAAATTTGCTGGTTTAGTCAGTCTGATGTGCCTGTGACAAAGAGTGGATTTAATTATAGTTTATTGGTGCTGGTTGTGCTTGAGTAATCTGGAGGTAATGGTGCATAATGCTGAATTAATCTAGGATGAAAAAAAATTGGTTTCCTGGGGATAAACTGAGACAAAGGCAAATCATCCTCTATTTCCACAGCTGGGTACATTTTCCTGGGCAGTCTAAACAGGTAAGTTTTCCTGGTGTCGTTTGAAACTACAGGCTTTTAGAAAATAATTTCTAATGTCCCAATGAATTTTAGAATTACATTTTGAAGAAGAATAGCTTCTGTTTGCAACAGCAGTGTCATTCTGGCAGGTAATTTGGTATTTAGTCACTGTTCCTGGATCCCTTCTCCCTCACACCCAGTGTGCTCCGTCACAGACTGAGTCACGTACGTAATGCATTCAACACAATGGCAGTTAAGGAGGTGACAATTAGCAATTGTCAATTAGTTTAAGATAGAAAATGGAAGGAAAAAAATAGAACAAATAGCTAGTGCAGGAAACGAGGATAGAAAACAGGAGATTTGCTGTTTCTTTGTGTGAAAGATTTGGAAATTATTGTGTTAGCACAAAAGCTTCAGATTTCTCAGAGTAAAATTCATTACTAGATAAACTCAAAAAACAAAAGCAGAAATATTATTACAGAACACTTCCATATATGTTGGATGAAAGCCATAGCCCATGCACACAATTTTTCAAGATTAATGTATAAACATAGAGGGAGAATAAAGGACAAAGAATGGACAGTGAGAAGTGGAATATAATAGCTTTGGGAAAGATTCTTTGGTTCATAAAGCAATCCTCTTTGGTTACAATGGCTAATACATATCTTTTTAATGACCTAATTTTTTTCTCTCTCTGTCATTAGAGAACTGTATCTTAATGAAGAATAATTTTCTTATAAGAGGATGGTTGCTGTTCTGTCTGTACAGTTCACACATGTCTTCAAAAAATCAGTTAATCCCTGACATCTTAATGCAGGGAGTGCAGAGCATCAGAATTTGACCACATTTAATAGTAGACAGCAAATTTGAACCACTTCAGTGTGGTTCTTGAAGGGTGCTGAGTATTAGTTGTACTTGCTCTTGGGGGCCAGAAGAGTCTCAGTGTTTCTGAGAAGCTAGCTCAGCATAGCACAAGTCCATCAGTAGGAGATAAGGTATCCAAAAACATTGACCATTTTGTGAAAAACTGGCCTAAAGCCAAAGCTTTTGATCCAAAGTTAGTCATTCTTTATGCTTCTGGCTGTTGTTTCTGCCTCAGAGACTAAGCAATGATCCATATATTTTGGGGCAAGGAATCCAATGAGATGCCTGAATAACTTCAGTTTACTTTGCATCTGCAGTGTTGGAAAAAGGCAAAGCAAAAGAAGGTTTCATTGGGATAATCTCTGTCATGCACACATGGCCTGTAGTCATTTGTTTTGGCACAAACCATAGAAACCACATCATTCATTACCCATTTCTTCAGGTTTTCAATGTGTTCTATCTTCTTTCCTTAGGCAAAGAGTTTATATCTGAAAACGTAATCTGTGCACAAATATTTTTTTAAACCTCTCCAGAAAATAAGCTCTTTATATTAAAGTGCCTCTGCTTTCTTTATCTCTAGACAGCCAATACTTGTAAAGGGGACAGTGGGTCAGAGGAGAGCACTAGATTCTGTTCCAAACATTTTCATTGCTTTTCCAGGTGGATCATGGCACATTCTTTTGCAGCCTGACGTTTGAGGTGCTTAGACCTTAATAAGTAGATGGACAGGCATCCAGCACTTGCAAAAACCAGCCAAATGATGAGACTGATTAATCAATATGAAGAGCTGTGATATCAAGAGAGAAAAAAAGTTCACTGTAGTCAAATTTTGTTAACACACCATATTATTTTGAATCACTTGCCAATTTTTTTCTATGAGGAAAAATTCTATAGTCCCTTTCTGCTTTCTTATTATCACTTTCCATTCTAACTATGACTTCTGGAATGGATGGTTTTTAAACCAGTTGCCTTTCATATTTCATTTTGATGCTGCATGTTTCAGAGGAGATGCTTTTATTTGAGGTCAGATTATTTTAATTACCTTTCTAGGACACAGTGTGCACCATAATTTATCTGTCTCTTTGTGTGAGACATGTAAGCTGTGGCCTACCATGGTGAGTGTTACTTTACCTAAAAATACAGTGTTTCTCACAACTGTCATGATTGATATTGTTGTGACCTCTGATAGTCTTACAGAGAGGTTATTACAGGGACTATAAATCTAGTTTGGCAAAACCAGACTTGCATGGAGATTACAGATGCTTATGTCTGTGTGCTGTACTAACCAACTGTCCTGAGACCCCTTGAGGAAGTTGATTCACAGGGATCTTCACACCAAGTCATCATTTCCAGGGATTTTCAGCTGTCTGGTTTCTTCTCTGAATTTATGATCCCAAGTCAGCATTTTTATCTACTATCTAATAGATTCTGCATGTAACCAGAAGTTTTCAGTGGAGACTTGAGCTTGTAAAGGTCAGTGCTGACAGCAAAGGCTTCTGCACTTTCTACTGCCAAAGTTATTTCATTATGTCAAAGTCATTTCTTCCTGAGTGAACAAGCTGCTGGTGTGTAATGTGATAGTTCTTGGACAAAACTTTATCCCTTATAAAGTGTCATGCTTTGTGCATACAAAAGCCACAGGAAACCCAATGCCTCCATCTGAGCCATTTTCTAATAATCTTTTACAGGGATAAACCTTCAGCACTGAGATTGACTCTGCTGGTGTTTGGTCCTGTGGTCTGGCCTTGCACACAGGCAGCATGGAATCCTCCTTACACCTGATCCAAAGCCTGGGAAAGGTTATGGGGATATTTCCAGTCAACCTCAGTGGGCTATGGGTCCAGTACCAAGTTATGTGTCCTTGGTACAGTTACACCTCAGAAGAAAGCAAGTGCAGCTACTGCTGCTTCTTGGAAAGTGAGGCACAATACAGTTCTTAGCTGTTAGAAAGTGAGAACAGAGCCTTCCTGCACAGCCTGCCCTGGGAGAGCTGGGTGATCAGCAGCTGGCAACTTGGGGCCTTAATTGACAGACTGTACTTGTGGCTCTGCATTTAATCATGGCTGCTGATTGAAGTAATTTAATCAAGAAACTGATTGGGGCAATTTGTAATAGGCCCCACTGGTAAATGTCAGTAGTTAAGATGGATTGCCCAGTGGAGACAACAGCTAGTAAAAGAGGATAGGCTGTAAGTAGCTCCTGTGTTGTCCCTCATGGGACACTAGCCTCGTTCACTGGCAGTTCCCTCTCAGCTTCTCAGGATGGTGACATCCCCACAGTCCCAAAACATTCACAGACAGGGTAAGCAGTGAGGTGAGGAAGCTTGCTAATGATGCTACATCAGTCAGATCATTCAGGAAAGGGCAGACTGAAGAATTCTGGAAGGCTGTTGTGAGGCTGAGGTCCTGGACAGTGAAAGCATAAATGACATGTGGTCTGGGTATACACACAGGGACAAAAGCCATCAGAACTTCACCTGTGAATTTACTAACTTGGAGCTGAGCTGTACTATGCAGGAGCAAGATGCTGATGTGGTGTATAATGGGATAACTAGGATATTCAAGTTGTGTTAGGAATGATTAGGAAAGAGAAGATAAAACAGTAAATGTTGTCTGGGTGCAGCACTTGTTACTCAGCTTGCTAAGTGCTGTGTCCTTCTCTGCCTTGGTCATGCAGTGTGCACTTTCTTCCAGATATTTGCATTCATTATCTGTTAAATTTAGAAGATTTTTGTTTGGGGTTTTGTTTTTGTTTGTTTGGGTTTTTTTGTTGTTGTTTGGTTTGGTTTGGTTTGGTTTTTTTTTTAATGAAAAACTACTGGTAGGTTTGGTGTTTGAAAATCAGGGGAAATTTGTAGACCTATTGGACTTTGTCATGAAAGGAGTGGGGGGAATCCTTACTTTTTTTCATTTTTGAAAGCTTTGGGCGCCATCTGCTGGGTTCAGTAGGACTTTACACACTGGAGCAGAATTGCAGGTTCCTGGTTGTAAAGCACTTGAAGAATTTAATTTACCCAGGGTTGCTGTGTCTGGATTTGCACCTTCTGGTTCTTTTGGCTCTGTTGGTGGTAACATAACCCTATGGTTACATCTCGGGGATGTTCTCTGTCACACAGAGAAGTGCCTGCTTACAGTTCCTTTCTAAAGATACTGAATTCAGACTGAATTCCCTCATGGTTTCCACTGTGTTTGGTCACTTAATGGAGAAATAGTGTAAGGATTTTCAGGTAGTGTGTCCTGGCCACACACTGCTGTAGCAGAGCCCACTCTGAGTAGCACTCAGGCTGGCTGAGGCTGCTGGAGACAGGGACAGGCAGATGCTGGGGGGTGTCTGCAGAAAAATGGCAAACTGTATGACCTATGTGAGCAGCTGAGTTCAAACACCTGAGTTCACCACAGAGCTGTACCCACAGCACTGCCCTGGGCCATACCTGTCGCTGTGAAACCCCCTCAAGGGTAACATCCCTTTGTTTCTTTCTTCTCACAGTTACCTCTCTTGGGTGTGTTGACTCTTGTCTGTAATTTGATGATGCTTTGGCAGGAACACTGGCTTGAGTGGTCCTATCCTCTCATCCATCCTTTGCTATTTGCTCTCTCCCCAGCCACAGTGCCCCTTGTCCCCACACAGTATGTGAGGCCATGCCATGTACTGGTGGGTTTAAAAAAAATAAACCAAAACAAACCAAACATGATGCAATGGGTTATATTTAACTCAGACCAGTTCCTTTTTTTTTTTAAATCACAATGTGGCCTCACAAGCAGTTGGGTCAGCACAAGCAAGGGAGGAAACCTGGTGTGTGCAGCACTGAGGGGGGAGCAAGGACATGTGGCTGAGGAGCAAGACTTCTATATTTGGCTCTGCTTTTGAACCCCTGGATCATCCAGCTGTGGCCAGGTTTGGCCTCTTCACTGGGGATTCCCCAGCTACCAGCAGGCATCTGCAAGGAGATATCTGGCACCAACATCAACACTGGGCTGGCAGGCTGCTCACAATGCTCTGCACTCTGAGGCATCCTCCTGAGCTCCCTGTGTCCAGCTCTGCTCTGCTCTGGGGGCTTAACAGTATGTATAAAGCCAGGGTCCTTGCTGCTAAGTGGAGGTATGCTGTGAATTTTCAACTGCCCAGGCTGAAAAGAGAGTGGTTTCAATCCCTGGAGGATATTTGGCTGCTCTGTTGTGCATTCACAAATTTACAAGATTTGACCAGCAGTGCATTTATAATTTATAAGATTATAAATAGAACACATAAAAGAGAGATAATGATGCCTTTTCCTTGCCTATCAGGAGATGGCAGTATGTTATACTGTCCAAGCTACTACCGACTTACAGCCTTCTCTGCTGTAGCAGGGAGTCCAAATTCCTGCAGTCCTAGAGAAGATGTTCAGCCTCAGGCAAGTAGGCAGCCTGGCATTTTGGTGATCTTTGAGTTGCAGTGGTGCATCATCACATACCATTACTGTGTTGACCAGTAAGTGGAAGAGATCCTAAATTGTGTCCAAAAGAGCAGAAAAAGTGTTAAAATGGTCAAGGTTTTTGGTAGAAACGAATGAAAAATGTTCCTTATGATGGTGTGGTGTTTTGAGTGATGTCTATCTCAAACGTGTGGCATGGTATAAACTGTTGGCAAACAACAGCCAAAGTAAAGCAGAATAAAAATGGATAGTAAGAAAGCTAGAGCTAGGCCTAAAGAAAGGCAGTTAGAAGGGAAAATCTGTTTCAGCTGAGAGTTTTTGCTTAAACAAATTTAACATACTCTTTGAAAACTAATTATGTTCAGCACTCAGTCTGGATGCCTTGCAGATGACAAACCACAATGAGGAACAGCCTCCCTGTCAGCATTTATACATCAACTGTTAGACCTTGAACTGTGGCATTTGGAGACTTAAGTTGAACACTCCATCACTGTTAGATGCTGTAGCCCTTGAATTCCCATTACACTGCATTACAGTTATTTCAAGCAGATGCTGCCAGTGGCAATCCATGTAGAGTTCATAATCACCATCTTTTAAACATTTTCTTACACTGTGTTTCTGAAGCTGCTTTTTTTGTTTCCCAGTCATCTTCAAGTTAACATGGTGCCTATAGGCAATGCTTTCACTATCCAGTGCCTTCACACTTTTGTGTAGGGACTTGATTTCTGTGTTTTTCTTACCTGATGAATCAATGTCTTTCAGCACCCCCAGATTCAAAAGGAGTCACAATATATCAAGTACCTTTGCTGTGATGATCGAGCAACCCTGCATCAGTGGGTAACAGGAATAAGAATTGCCAAGGTGAGATTAAAAGGAAATTTAGTTAAATATGTTCTTTGCAAAATCCTGTCTTCCTGAGTTTGCTGACTGTCATTACTTCAGCTGGAATATACTGTGACAAGAATGGATATTCATTCATGCTAATTTTACCATAGAAAAAGAGCAGAAGGGCATGACCAGCATGGATTTATTGAATGCTCCTGTGCTCTGGTTTGAATTAGTGTTTTTCTCATTAACATAAGGGTAAATTCTCCAGCTAGAAAACTCACGTACTCACAAAACTCACCCCTTAGTTAACTGGCACAGTATGTGGTTAAAGATCTGTAAGCTGTATCCAGCTGTGCTATTTTTCAGATAGTTCTGCCCAAATTGTCTGCCTCAACCTTTTCAAAATGATCTGAATTCACAGAGCATTTTGGTTTGCATCAAGTATTAAGGTAACTGGATTTATACATGACCTGGTATACTGGCTGTACCTGACTATGCAGATCCACACATTAATTATATATTCTTTCCTCCCAGTTCTGCTGCAGGGTAACATCCGACAAAGGTGTAGGGTGAACATGAATTTACTTCTGTGTCTACACTAACAGAGCTGTTTGTTCTGGAGCAAAGGATTCAGTGTTCCAAGTCTCCCAGCTGAAAATAGAGTACTTGGAAAGCATTGGAAAAGCTATTTATTGAGAACAGTTGGTTTTAAAGCCAAGTTTCAAGATGTTTGCAGATACTGAAGTGAACATAAAATGTGAGATACTATATCAGTAGAATTGTGTTTGGTCACAGAGATGTTTTATTGTGTTTTATTGTGCTGTTATGGAGATGTTTTCCACCTGGCCCTATACACAAATAGGCACAGCATTTGTAGAAAACTACATGTCAGCAAAACTCTGTAGGAGGAAACGGGGTGAGAGAAGTTGCAAAATGAAAAAGGACAAAATATATATTAAGAAATAAAAGAGAAAAATGAATACTTGTCCTATTTCAAGTTTGACACCATGCTCATTGTATTCTTTCCATTGTTTTGCAGTATGGCAAAACTCTGTATGATAATTACAAATGTGCAGTGAAGAAAGCTGGTTTATCCTTTCGGTGGGCAAATCAAGGGACAGTGGAACCAGCTGCCCCTGCAGGATCCTTATCAGCAGGTACCAATGTTGTCACAGCAGTTGAAATCCCATTTGTTGCTCTCTTCTGTCATCATCAGTGTTGCAGGTAGTCTTTGTTCAGAAAACTGTCATGGCTTCAGCAAGATAGGATCTTGTTCTAGACAGCCCAGGGTGGCTCTGTAACTCAGCTGGCAGCACAGCTCTCACCTTAAAGTCAGAACTTGGAAGAAAACAAGGACAGCCCACCAAAAGTCAGATTAAATCTGCATAATCTAATAAGGTATTTTCCTGTTGGCATCTGAATACAAATAATTTCTTCTCTAAATTTTACGGACTGATGGTCCCTGCCTTGGAAGTTTTCTCTTTCCCCATCTTCACACTGGCTGTATCAGAGCTTTTCTTCCAAAGAGTAAAAGGGATGAATAGGATATTCT
The DNA here is from genome assembly GCA_013401355.1 of Ceyx cyanopectus. NCBI lineage: Eukaryota > Metazoa > Chordata > Aves > Coraciiformes > Alcedinidae > Ceyx > Ceyx cyanopectus. The sequence continues at coordinate 37,861 of VYZU01057748.1, forward strand.
GAGAATGACATTTCAGAAAGAGATTATTGTAGGGTGAGCTACTCTTTTTTTTTGTAAGGCTCAAAATTTTGCATTATATATTTTGCTGTATATATTTTGCATTCTGTTTGGGCTACATTCTTTTTTATTATTATTCTTAAATATTAATTCAACATAACATTTTGAAAAATTGACTTGTAAAGAATACTGTAACATTTTAAATTAAAACTAAGTCTTGATGCATGAACCCTTTAGCTGACTGACTTTGTGTCTAGCATATGTGCAGGTATGTGGCAGGAGCTGACATATCAACTATTGCTTTCAAGTTTTGCATAGTTTATGAAATCCATTAACAGAAGAAGAAACAGATTCCCATTTAGCCATGCCCCAGCTTGTATGTCATATTTGCCAAGTAGAACAATATAATTTGCACTATATAGAGTGGATCTCTCTCTGCCCTCTGATTTAATCACATCTCAACATGACTGAGGGCAGTGATGTCTTTGAGCAGTGTGAAGCCCAGACTGCTGTGGACAGCAGGCAAAGTGAGGAGAGACAATAACTTGGGGGCATGGCCACAGACCCCAGGGATTTATCTCTCTCTGCTGAGCACTTACAGATTGGCTTTATCTCTTTATTGACTTCCATGTTAGTCCTTCAACAAACACAGACTGTAGTTTGAATGATCAAAGTGGTACTTTGGATTAAATATGCTGAAGGATGTGCAGACACAGGCATAAACCACAAGGATTTCAGACCATCTTCTGTCATCCCTTGAAGCCTGAATAGCCCTTGTAAATTCCATACACTGCAGAGTTTGTCTGTCTTCTCAATCATTTGCTGTGCAGGCATGGCAATAAAAATAATTGATTCTATTTGTTATCATATTCATGGAACCTCTTTGCTAATCAGAAAAAAACCATCATGCTTAGACTATACTGTAGTCAGCTGAGGGTTCACTAGCATCCAGAAGTACATGACTGGAACTTTACTGGATCACAGAACTGTAAATTATCACAGGGCTAAGGCAGTCGCTGAGGTGTACAAATATACGTATCTAGGCACCAGACACTGTCTACTACTTTGACATGTACAGCTTCCAGTAATCCTAGGCTAAACTGGAGTTTATGTAATCCTCATTAGACTGAACAGGGACTGGGGATTTTATTTATAGTTAAACCCAAGAATTTGTCCTTTGGTCTCACATTCACTTACTCCCTTTGACAGTACTGGGTTATTTATGCATATCCCTTACAAACACAGTAATGGTGGGTGGATGTTTTGCAGAGCTTTAGAATACCCAGCTAGCACAGCAGCCACTAATCTGGGAATACAGCAAGGTTCACAAATCTTCTGTGATTCCACATGGGAGAGAAGTTTCAGAGCTGTCAGCTCATTGACTAAAGAAAATGGATCAGCCTCTCTGTAGCACTTCAAACCTTCAGGTCTCATGACTCTTACTGATGTGAAACGACATCACTTTTATCTTTAGCCTAATGGAAAGAAAAAATAATGCAATAAAAACTTGAGAATGTGGTGATACTACAAGACAGTACAAACTTTGGAATGCTGTTAGGAAAGAGAAGTATTTAAACAGTGGAAGGCCAGAAAGTGAGTTCAGTTATGCCAGTTTGATTTCTGTTTAGCTTCCCTTCCAAAGCCAGGTTCCCTTCTCTATTCCTGTGTCAGCCTTAATGATCCCTTTCTGTAAGCAGTTTACAGAAGAAAAGGTCTTCATTTGCCAACACTCTGATCATTTCTATCATGGGTCTTCTTAATTCTGCTGCTAGCTCTTCCTGTAGGATTGTCAGCTATGACCATGGAGACACATGGACAAGTGTTAGTTTTAATGTAGGGTATCTTGTTTATTTTCCTTAGGTAATGAACTGAGTATGAAAACTCACCAAACACTCCTGAAGCAGCACAGAGCTATCCTCATGAATATTGTACTGAATTATGTAAAAAACCCCTCTGTAATAAGCAATTCCTTGGTTGAAGCTGTAAAGATGTTTTTATAACCTTGTCCTTAGTTTGCTATTCCCAGGTCTGGTTAATATCACAGAAAATGTAACAGTCTTCCCCCTGTCTCCTCTCCTAGTCACAGGTGCTGTTCAGGCAAATGGACAGATCCCCCAGGCTGCTCGTCCTTCCAGTGTGGAATTTCCAGAGACTCAGAAGAAAGTGGATACCTCAGAGGTTCAGGTCAGTAGTTACTGGCAGTGATATCTGCAAACCAGTTCTTCAAGCTTAATTAATTCACCCACTGTCTTCCCCCCTCAAAGTGCCAGTGTGGAGTTGTGAGAAGGATTTGCCCCTCCTGATGCTTTACACACTACAAACGTGTGCCCATTGCACAGGATCAAGGAGACACTGATGGCAGGTGAACATCTGCCCCTTTCATTCTGTCTCTGCCAGAAAATGACTAAGTAACACAAAGGGTGCAGGAGTAGTAGTTTTTTCAGCAGGGAACACTGTGCACAGCTGAAGATGAGTGTGAGAAAGAAGAAAACATGAAGTGGAAACATTGTATGTTTTCATTATCCTGGTTAAGCTCTGAATTTTGTCTATGTGCACCACCTCTGGGTATAAAAATAATAGTAGGGTACAATATGAGGACTTCAAAAGCATCCTACAAAAAACCCCAAAGCCTGCATTTAGTTGCAGTCCATTATTCAACACCTCCATCGTGCATAAAGTGCACAGCACAAGTGAAATGGAATTGCTAGGAATTTCCTGCCACCTGCATTACATGTTCTATGCTTCTTGTTTCTGCCTTTGAGTTCCTCCTTTAAAAGGATCTGTTTCTCTGTTCTGAAATTTACTTCCTCTGGAAAAGATCGTGTTCTCAGAACTCAGCCAGTGGTTCCTTACTCCTGTGTGTCATTTACTTCCATCTTTGTGGGCAAGGAGAGCGAGGAAGAGGAGGCATTGCATGGTGTTCTTAGCTACTGCTGCTGCCTGCAGGGTTGCAGAGCTTTTTTCTCTAGCAGAAGCAAATGTTGCTTGCTTTATCTCACAGCATGAGACCAAAGGATCAAGCTGAAGTCTATAGGGGTGCACTGTGCTGTGGTTAGAGCACTAAGGTGGCTGGATCTAAACAGTCTTCATGTTCTTAGGGAATGAACAGCAGAATGGAACAGGAAGAAAGTATCTTTGTATGTCTTAACCATCTGCAATTCTTTGAAATTTTAAAAGCACCCATTTTCTGAGGACAGCTCTCAAAGAAGCACTCTGACTACTGTCAACATGGAGCCTTCCACTGTCACAGCTCTGTGGGCAGCTCCAGAAAGAAAACAAAATACTATTTCACTCTTCACACAAAATGTACTCTACTCATTTCACTCTCTGTCTACTGCACTCTTCTCATACATTTTCACATCTCTTCACTGTTTTTAGGCAGTAGCAGTACCTTTTGTTTGCACTGACTGTGTCGTGTCCTTTCATTCCTTCTGCTTATTAAAGGCTAAGTCAAATAACATCAGTGGGCCTGGCCTGGCCGAGTCGGTGATGAGGCCCCAGAAATACCAGAGTAAGAGGACATCACTGCAGCCTCCCCCTCCACCTGAGAGGAGGTCATCTGCTGTTTCTGTTTCACCACTTCTACCCTCCAAAGTCAAACGAGACAGTGGCATTTACCTAACAGACCCAGACAGCTTCCCAGCACCACCACCCCTCCTGAAGATTGATTTTCCACCTCCACCATCTGATTTCTGTGAACCTCCTCCTGATTTTGTGCCTCCACCACCACCAGCCTCCAGCAGCAGTAATGGAGATCTGCCGTTACCCCCTCCACCTCCACCTCCACCTCTCAGCAATAAGCCAGCACCTCCAACAAAGAAACCAGTGCCACTTCCTTCAAAGAGGCTAGAAAGCACAGGAGAAGCTGGAGAGCCACGGTCAGCTGGACCATCTGCAACTGGGAGTGGGGGCAGGCAAGCAGATTTCATGTCTGACCTCATGAAAGCTCTTGAGAAGAAAAGGGGCAGCAGCTCCTGAACTCTGAACACAGATGGACTTCAATCCATAGCTGTTTTTGTGAGGCATCATGGAAGGATATGCTGGCTTAGACTCCTCCAGGAGGAATTCTCCTTCAGAGTTCCTTCTGGGATTCTCAAGAAGTAAGGTGGGGTGCACTCTGTCCCCCTATCAGTCCCTGTAACCTGCTTCTACCCCCCCTGCCCCACCCCTCTGCCATTAACTACCATTCCAGTATCAGGCCAAGGTAAGAACTGACTGGGACAGTTGCTTCTCTCCACTGGGACAGCCAGGGATGGTGGAGCAGCACCCCCAGATCCAGCCAGCAAGTGAAATGCATCTTCTGTGGCTGCTTCTCTGAAGAATTGAAGATGAAGGAAAAAAATACAATGTTCTCATGTGAATTTTGAGAAGTGGGAAGATCCCTTTTCATAGAATTCCCTTTAAAGGTTCTTTATCAGGAAAACCCCAGTTGTGGGGGTGCTTTTTCAATAGAAAGATACCATTTTTGTTTTTCAAAAGTAATCTTTGTCAAAAAGTAAAACCTTAGGTAGATTATTCCGAGATACAAGGCAGGGCCAGGGCCATTTCCAAACAGTGTCACCCCAACTGTTACACATTCCTGCTTCCATATGCAACTACAGTCATACCTGTCAGCACCCACAGTTGCTGCCTTTAAATCTTGTTTATTTGGTAAATTAATCTTAGACAAAGAAAAGTAGTTATTTCAGAGTTTTGTAAGCTTTCATTGGTAAGCAGGGGTTTTTTTCCCTGCTGGATAACATTTATTTTCAAACTGTACCTAGAAACTGTCTTCTGAAAGACTTTGTCTTTATCTTGTACCTGATATGAATGTCTCCTCCTACAGTTTTTTTAATTTGCTCTCCCATTTTAATTCTCTGTTGCTCACTTAGGCAGCATTTATTATTAGTTCTCAAATAAAAATAGCTTCTATTTTATATCTGCACAGTGTCACAGTTAATGAACAGGCATTTTGCTGGCAATTGGTGCCACTTCAGATATTGTAAAGAGGTTTTGCCTATACCTTCCAACCTCATTTTTAATTCTTCCAGTCTTTCCCTCTTCTCATGCAAGTGATCTTCTAAGATATCATAAATAATGTATTTCTGTATTTTGCAATACAAAAAGCATACAAAGCAAAGTGCAGTCTAAATAAATAAGTAAAAGCTGACAGAGCAGGGGGTAAGAGTGCTGCTGTTTATCAAATGGAGTCCTAGGTCCAGAAGCAGTGGTGGGAGGTGAGGGAATGACAAATTGGTTGCAGATTTCGGTGGCCACTTGAGCACATTCCACCAGAAGCCAACAAAGACCAGGGCTTTGCTGTGATAGAGCACAAACCATCAGTACCAAGGAGCCAGACCACTGACAAGTTGGAGCTGTGCAAGGCAAAATGTGACCTCTCAGCAGTAGGAGAAAAGGGCAGTACCTGGGCAGAGTGGCAGGAATGACAGGATCTTGAAAGGAGCTGGCACAGAGGGGGGGGGGTGGACACAAGAGGCACATGGTGTACAGAAGGTCTTTCAGAACAGCTAGGAAGGTACCAAATGAGAGGTTGCTCTGACATTCTGCAACTGTATCTGTTTTCATTTGAGCCAAGCTGAAGGGAAGAATGTTCTTTCCTGCAATAATCATGCTCCTCCCCAGAGTTACTTGAGTATAAACATGGGATAGCCCCTTCCATTCTTTGGTTTGTCAGTGGCATAAGTAGGCACTGGAAGAGTAAGTGAACACTCTGAATTCACAAACCACTAGGACTTCTACACAGCTTTCCTAGCATTCACTCTTCTCACCAGAACACTCAGCCTCCCTATTTCCTCCTTTCTCTTTTGTTACAGCACAATAAACTCAATTTTGCACATTTTACATCTGCAATCATAACTCATACACTTAATCTTACACAAAAGGAAAAGTTGAGCTTTCTTTGAAACAAAAAGAATCAAAGCCTGCAGAAAACTCCAGAAATCAATTAAAATGCTGTGATGATTGGACCTCTATCAACTATTCTGTGTATGTACATGGTTGCATTGAATTTCTGAAATGTAAAGTACCCAGCCTCTCCATTCAAAGAGCAGAGCTCTCTTAATGGTACACAATTATCTGGCTTTATTTGATACAAATAAAAGATGCTGCAAAACACAAAAAGATCTTTCTTCCCAAGACTGTAAATCAAAGCATTTGTAAAAAATAGAAATTAATCCACCTCTAGCTAAGCTATTGCCAGATGAAATGGCCTTGTTCCTGTAGTGCACTGTAGTATGCACATTACTAGAGATTACAGTGTTTTAGTCTGAAAAGATCTGAAATTACACCATGGTTTTTTTACCTTTCTCCATACCTCAGATGGAAGCAGCCTCATCAGCTGTTGTCTTCTTTTGGCTCTTACATCACTGACAGGGAAGAAGGACCTGCTTCAAGCGACCACTTTTCCATCAGTCCTTAGGATTATAAAGGTTAGAGTCAAGTGGGAAAGTCCCCCATGGGGGGGGGGGGGGGAATCAACCCTGCTGCCCCTCCTGCCTGTCCTCTGATACAGAGAGAGGATGGGGGTACAAACAAACACCTCTGACTACCAGCCACAGTATTTTTATTCCCCATTTGCTTTTGCATTACTGTGTTTATGTAATGTGAAGGAAAAGCCAGCTCCAGGACCACAGGTGGAAGTAAGGATAGGATTTTAGGGCATATGGAATAAAACACAATGTAAGCATTAATACTGTCATTAAAAAAAAACCAGAGCAATTAAACCCTAGAAGTGGAAAGGGAGGTGGTACAAAATGCTGAGCATGATGTGGGCTTCTTTCTCTACTTTCACAAAAGATGGTTAAAAAGTAGTCTTGAGGTAACTATTCTTTGTGTGGTTTTCACACACTCTTTGTCAGCCTTGAGAGTGGAAAAGTAGAAACTTAAATAGATCATGTGGCAAAACTAGAGAACAAAACTCATATTTATGGGTTATCCCTGGCAGTAACTGGAAAAAATGCATGTTCTGGCTGAGGGAGACATGCAAACCAGAAGAGATTCAGTGTTGTTAAGACCTATGAATTTTCAGTCTTGCAAAATAAATATTTTGGGCAGTTTGCCATTAACAGTAAATAATGTTACAAAATCAAAATATTTACTAAAAACAGGCAATGTAAACTGTGTGGCAAAACTAGGGGGAAAATAATGGAGAGTTGCTTTCACATAAATAAGGAGAGAGCACGTGACTGAGTCCATGAATGAACTTCTGGAAAATAGAAGTAGCTGACCTGCTCACTGCAGACATAGGAGATGTGAATCCAGTTTTCAGGGCTTGCTTCATTCCTCCAAATGTTTTTCAAGAACCTGAGGAAAGCCTCACAACGAGCACACTGGGCAAGCAGTACACAGCACTAGTTGGAAAAGAGCTCCCATTTGGGATCTTCTGGGTTTATACCCTGATACTGGAGGCTTTCTTTACCTGCAATGATGGGTGAAGCAGAGATCCACTTGCTACTGCTACTCATAGGATTTAACATTTATAAAACACTGAAGGAAAAAAAAAAGGCACTATGAAAATGCTTTTATTTATGCAATTATTCCATGAGGTAAAGATGTACAGGTAGCTGTGTTTGGCACCCACTCAAAAGCAACATATGTTTGATTCAGCATAAATGAGGAGCTCTTTCCTAATTGGAAGCCAGGGTTGCAGTGCTGCTGTATTTACCCTGCAGGCACAAAATCACTTGTCTTCAAATCATTTGTTGGTTGCAGTGTAACTCAACTCCACTGCAGGTGGTAATGCTGACATTCACAGGTTGTATCACAACATGCTGTTTTGCTTAGACCCACCTGCCCAGCCAGGAACTCTCAGTTCTGAGCGGGACACTCTGGCAGAACTTTCATATTGGGACTCAATGCACAGCTGCTTTGGAGGGGCAGAGTTAGAAATGCCAATGTCATATGCTGATGCAACCATACATAGTGGTCCATTTCCTTAATCATTAGCCTTACAAAGTTGGTCAGACTTTTTCTTGCCTAGCAAAGAAGCAGATTCCAGTCCACAAAGTCTAAGGGAGGGAAGCTCCTGTGGCTTGATCCATTAATCCCATTTGGAGGCCTGAGCATCTACTGCTCATTTCTCTTGGCTGCTCACATTCCTGTCAGGATGAACAGCTGACTCTCAGCTCCTTGGCCCAAGCAGGAGGGGGCAGGGAGTATCCTGCTTGCTCTGCAGCCTGCTGTCTCTGGAAGGGATGCTGCAAAACCTGCTGCAGGAGCTGAACCTGGAAGCAATTCAAATGGGTGAATTTTTACATGAAATGTTTTCCTGCAAACTGTTTTCCTCTGCCACTTCATATTATGCACTCTCCTGCCTCCAAAAACTCATTCCATAGGTTGCTTAGTAGTAGTACTAAAAATAGTAATACAGTCACTACAATTTAGAATTAATTATTAATTATAGTTATAATTAGCTATATAGTTATATGCAGTTATAATAGTATTAATAAA
>VYZU01057750.1:0-28984 GCA_013401355.1 Ceyx cyanopectus
TTTGAGTGTGACCATCCAGCCAACGAGTGGTCCATTTGTCAAAGCTGTGTGTCTTCATATTAAAGACAAGGATGTCATGTGGGACAGTGTCAAATGCCTTGCACAAGTCCAGGAAAATGACATTTAACTTTGCCTGAAGCACAACAGCTATTTAAGTGATTCACAGCCAGAGCCTGGAAAGTGACTAAGATGCTGTGTACAAAAAACCACCCTGGCAATGGCTTCTCCTCATTTATTGTTAAAAGAGCATCTTTAATGTTTCCACTAATCCCAAAGCTGGCACCTTGGGAAGAGTCCAGGTCCCAGGAAGCTACATTCTAACCATATTAATGCTTGGCCATCTGAAAGCTTATTAAAAACCAGTGCTCATCCCACGGCAGAAATTGTGCTCTCCATTTCTACACCTGGCTTGTCAAGTGGCAATTCAACTGTTCAGCAGCCACTCACAACATGCACAAACAGGCCAAGGAATTTAGTCTGAAAATTTTGGACTATAAAAAAAACCAACCCCACAGCAGCAACAAAAAAGTGTTTTGGCATAGTGACCCAAGTAAGAACTGTTGACATTTCCTCTGGGTTTTTTTTGTTCAGTGGTGGTTATGTTTTTAAGCATTGCTGCACCACATGAGTGCTTTAAATGTTTTAATTGAAAAATCTATTATTAATTTAAACCACAGGCTGATCTTTCCATCACCAGGCAAAACCACTGGGAGTGATGTTCATTTCTTAGCTAAGACTGTATGGACAGGACCACTACAAGCTAATATTAGATAAAGATGTACTTTTAAATGCTAACAGGCATGGAACAGGAGTGGCTGTACCATGCAAAGGGGCCTCTATTTTGAGCCCATTATTTAAAGATATCTTCCAATCATGCTGCAAAGTCCACCCTCTCTTTTCTCTCACTGTTGAGATTGCAGACTAATGAAAACAGATCTATGGCCAGTCTTTTGCTTATGCTTAATTTTAGTGGAATAAGAACAATGAATTAAGAAAGAAATCAAATAGCTGGATATCATAAAGTGGAAAAAAACACCAGGAAAAGAAGTCAGCAAAATGCAGTATGTTTCAAGCATGCTTCATAACTAAATTCAAAATATTATTAAAACTGTAATTGATGCACTTTGTGGTAATTACATGAAGTGTTATTTCCTTCCTGCTACAGTCAGAGCATGAATAAACAATCTGCTTTCATTTTCTCTCAGTCATGAAATTAAAAAAAAAGCTGAAGAATATGCAAGCCAAATAAATTTTAGAAGGACTGACATTCATTTAAAAAAAAATAATTACTGGTACTTTTCAAAGATTTATGGCAAAGCTAGCTTCTCAAGCACAGCAGTATTCAAAGGTAAGAAGTGCAATCAACATCTTCCTTGCCCTGATGGAAATAATGAATTGGCTTTCAGATAAGCAGTAGAAGAAAAAAAGTTCTCTATTTAAATAGTTAGATTATTGCTAAGATTTGTGTCCATTTCCTTTGTAAAAGACAATCCTTGATGAGAAAAAAAAGGACAATTACTGTCTTCCTACACTTTTTACTGCTTCATACAGAATATTCATACATATATTCCTTGATTCCACCATCATGACAACTTTCAGATGACAAGATTTTAAGGGCCATGGTTTTACTGCCTGATTTGTGGATGCTAGCAAGAAACTTTATACGTGATTGCAAAAGATATCAAAAAACTCCAAAACATAACCTACCTAAAAGCTAACTTCATTAAGAGTTCTTAAAAAAACAAAAAACTCAAACTCAAACACACACACACACACACACACACACAAACCAAACCAACCAACCAAAACCTCCACACACAAACCCCAAAATGAGATCATTGCTCTTAGCTGGAAGATATTTTCTTTCCCAAGAAATAAGCTTTCTTGCTCTTTAAAAAAATCCTTTTCTTATGAGAGAGATGTAGCAAAGAACAGGTATTTCTGCCAAAATACTGTATGATTTAGCTTCCTACCACCCCCAAGCACCACATCACTCTTACAACAGCTAGTGTATGAAGTGAAAGCAAGCACGTAACACACACAGAGTTGCTTAAGTATCTGTAACATCTAAATCTAGGGAAACGTTGAGAAACCACAGCAACATCTATCATTTTAAAGGTAGAGTAGAAGAAACATAATAAATCTGTTCAGCCATCCAATCAAGAGATGAAATTGGTAATTTAGCACTGCCATTCTTGATGGCTAGTATTGCAGGTATCCTGGAACAGAAACCCATATCTAAGAATAAACACTAAAATTATCCTGGAACAGAAACCCATATCTAAGAATAAACACTAAAATAAGTCAATTTGCTTTGAATCAGAATACAGGAGCTGTTGAAGTCCCACACTTGCAAGACTAACTTTGCACCCACACGCCCCTGTCTTGCCAAGACAAAGCACTAGGTAGAATCCCTTCTGTAACTCAGGCTATTCACAGGGATACAAGGAACTGAGTATCTGGCTGATACAATTCTGCCTCTTCTCCTGCATGAAACACATGCCCAATCTGAATGGCTTCAAAAAGACAACCCCAAAGGTCTCCACAGATGAGGCAACACAGGAGCCCCTGCACAGCTTGTACAGGATTCTCACCCACACGGCTTGACAAGGTTCTGGCGGGAAGGCCTCTCAGTCTCTGCCTCAACCTTTTGGCCTCCTCAGATTATCAAGATAGCCAATTGTGATGGTGGTTTTTCTGCTGGAAGAAAACTTCATGCTGGACTGAGACCACCAACTCATTTCACACAGGTCAGAAAATGAGATGGTAATAGTTTTTTGCAGTTGACAAACTGTATTTGTGCTACAGACCTAGATGTGAAAGGCTCTGTAATAAATTACCAATCTCCTGAGCCATCCAGTTAACAACATGCACAGTTTTCTTTTTAAACTCAATTATACTTAACATCATAAATTTTCTGAAACTGTAGAGAGTAAAACATCAGAAAAAAATTATATTTTTGATGACAGGTCATTTGTTTTCTGTATGCCTCTCTTAAAAATATACTGGAGAACTGGTGCATGCAGAACATTAAAGGAAAAACTTACGTTTTAAAACCAAGTATGTCTATGTAGCAACGTGCACTATATTTTATATGCAATGTTTTGCTCCACTATTTCATGAGTCATGTCAAAGCCACCACAGCCTTTTGGGTTTTTCTTTCCCCTCCAGTGCTGAGGCTTTTCTTCCACTTCCAAAACCAGGAGCAAATTAGAAGCAATATCAATTTTATTATTTTACTAAAGCTTCCTTTTATTTCAGTTCTGAAAATGTTATTTATAAAAGATAAATATTTTCCTGTCTGTTTAAACAGAGACTGGCACTCTGTGAAAGCATTTATTGGGGATGAAAACAGAAGACTAATATCTGGTTTGACTAGGTCGCCAGGAAAACCAGAAAAGCTGTTTCGAAGACAAAAAGCAATTTTGGAGGAGCAAGAAGGAAGTCAAGCTTAGTGCACCAAGCACAAAATAGCACTGGTAATACCAATTCATGGGAATGAATTGGCAAACTAATGATACTCTCATGCACTAATAAAACACCAGTAATTAGAAGCAACGTATATAGATAATATATTTTTGTAGCCTTTTTTTTTTTTAATATATATAATTTACTTCTAACAATCAGAGCTACCAACCACTGGGTCAGGAAAACTACCAGATTTTAAGACAACAGACAGAACCAGCCCAGGCAGCTACGGGCATATTTCATATACAAATATATGATGAGGTTCACCATTTTAAAATATTTAATAGAATTTGCTTGTTAGAAAGCAATAAACCATGTTCAAAATGTTTAGCTAATATTGTTGTTTGGATAAACATTAGCTTGTTTGCTAAAGTCTTCAAAAGTTGGCATAGTTGTATTTCTGACAGATTATAAATATTAGAAGATAATGGCCTTCAAAAGTTACTTTCTTAAAACTGAGAATTTTAGGGAGTTCTTATTTTTTCAGTTCTTACAGCCAATAATCCTCTCCCCCACCTACACACATGCCACATTTAGTTATTTATCTTGCCTGCAGTGATACTACCAGAGGCATTTTCTGTACCTCAGCATGCCTGTTATTTAAATGAACACTTAAAAATAAGTTTATTTAGAAGATCAAAAAAAGGAAAACAGCCATCTGATATACTTTGCTGTCATAAGCATATCAGATTTTACAATTTACAATGCCAGCTTTTACAATTCACTCTACTAATAAAAGGCTGTCTCACTGCAGTATAAAAACATATTTATTAGTACATGCCCTTAGCAAAAAGGTTTTGGTTTCCCAGTGACTTTTCATAAAAAACAAGCCCTGCCCTCAGTCATCATCCCAATGCTAAAACCCATTGAGGATCCACTTACCAAATCCCTGTGTAACACCCAGTTAGCATGCAGGTAGTGAATACCATCTAGGATCTGATACAACAGAGACTTCACCATTCCCCGAGGTAACTGAACTGGTTTCTTGTTCGCTTTAGAAGCCCTGTGAAACTTGATTATATGCTGTAAAGGGGAAAAAGAAATTAAAAAAAAAAAAAAAAAAAAAAGGTAATTTATTGATCTACAGCATTACACAAAAAGATTGCCAGCAGTTCCTTACACAGACTCCTTAGGTTTTTTTTTCAATCTTTCAGCATTTATTTTCAAAACTAGAAACATGTACCTTAAGTACCAGAAAATTAATATTATATGAGGTAAAGTGGTCACTGTTCCAAGGAAATATCTCAAAAATGAAATCAGTTGTGGCTGTGGTTTAACCCTGGCAGGCAGATAAGCCCCAAACAGCCATTTGCTCACTCACTCTCAGTGGGATAAGGAATATAAAACCAAAACCACTGTCAAAACAAATTCCCCTGCAGAACACTGATCTTGGATGTGTGTGGGGTATTTTTGTTTGGGGGTTCTTTTTGTTAAGATATCTTGTATATCACAGCATAGATTTAAAAGTGCATTACCTAACCTTTATGTTGTTTTACTTATTTTTAGGTCTTCTCCTACAATAATGACAGTGTAAAATTCAACACCTAATGCCAGAGAGAAATTATCGTACACTGTATTAGGAGTTTTAGACATTAAAATTACAAGCCCAGATTTATTCCTTCTTTATTTAACATAATCTTAAAGCCCAGTACTCCCAAAACACAAGCTGTTAACAAGAGTATCTCAAAGTCAGCCACCAAGCCAGACACAGAAAAAACCTTTAACAATGGGAAGTGTGTACACAGGCAAGGACGTCGGGCAACAGTGAGGAGTCCAAAAGGATGTGTTGTCTTAGCACTTGAGTCCTAGGTGCCACTAACTTGAATAGCATAAGGTGTGCCACTGTCATGGCAACCATTTCCATGTTTGTCTGCTTTGGAGAGAGGTAATTTCTAGAACAAACCTTTTCATGCATTTGCACTTCTTTCCTGTTATGGCTCACACTTGTGTGATCATCAGAACAGAACAGCCCTGATCTTCATGCATCTTGGCACCATCTACTATCAAGCATTCTTCTTGCATTCCAAAACTTGCATATTCCAGGTGCCATTTAGGTACCTAACTACACAAACCCCCTTGAGAAACTGCCTGTCCTCTCTTCATGCAACCCAGTTCTGTACAGCCTGCCCTCCTTTGCTTCAGGCATTGAGCTTTGTTTTCCTGGGAGGAAGAAACAGATCCCTGGCCTGCCAAATGTCATAATCAAGCTACATGGAGAAGAGAAACACTGATCAAAAAGCTACAGTCTCTGCCCAGACAGTCAAGCACCATGTGCACAAACACAGAAGCAGAGAATAGAATCATAGAATGCATTGGGTTGGAAGTGACCTCCAGAGGTCATCTAGTCCAAGCCCCCTGTAATAAGCAGGGACATTTCTAACTAGGTCAGGCTGCTCAGAGCCTCATCTCCAGGGATGGGGCCTCCACCACCTCTTTGGGCAACCCATTCCAGTGATCTATCACCCTCAGATTAAAGAGCTGTTTCCTAATGTCTAACCTAAATCTACTCTTTTCTTGCTTAAATCCATTACCCCTTGTCCTGTTGCTACAAACCCTTGTGAATAGACCCTCCCCTGCTTTCTTATAGGCCCCTTTTAGGTGCTGGAAAGTCATTATAAGGTGCCCTCAGAGCCTCCCATTCTTCAGGCTGAAGAACTCCAACTCTCTCAGCCTGTCCTCATAGGAGAGGTGCTCCAGCCCTCGATCATTTTTGTCACAGTGGCCAGAGATAAGTTCAGAGACTGACAGAAAGAGATGGCTCTCCTGGACCCTCTTGTTCCTGCTCTGTTTCACTCTGAGCCCTTGTTTCAGACCTGCAGCATCACCCCAGGCTGACTCTCTGGGCACAGAGCCAGCCAGCCCAGCCACTGCAGCTAAGTTTCCACCACAGACAAGGGAACAATCAGGAACTGCTATGGCCGGGAGCTATTTGCATGTAAACATAAAGGTCAAATCTGAGGGTCATTTCGAAGTTACTTAAACACAAGACAGTGTTTCATTAACAGAAGTGCTGCTGCAGCGATTTTGGTGAAGTACCAAGCAATGCAGAAATGTCTAAATACAAACGAGGACAGGTCCTTACTACTCACAATCATCCAAACAAATTCAAGGACTTGCAGAGCATTGTGAAACAACAAAAAACTCCAACCAAACTCACTCAAAATTTCCTAAACTTCTGTAGCTTAGCATGTCATAAATATGTGAAAAAGGGACTGTGACTGGTTTTTCCTCCTCCCTAAAAAAACCCTTAATTCCATTTCCTTAAGCTTTTGTTTTCTTGGTTTTGTACACCAGCCTTTAGAACATCTTAGTATTTCAATTTTCAGTAACTTTTCTTTTTCCTACAATTTTATAAAATCTTAATACCAAGTATCAGAAATTCCAAAACATTGAGCTGGGAGAAAATATCTTAAATTTAACTTTGCTGAAGGAAAAGTGACACATTAATTCTTGGGCAAATACTACAGAGAATGCCATTTGCAAAGTTAGTTTTACTTTGGTTTGCGCTGTTTAAACTACCTGCAGAGGAACAATCAACTCATGATTCATAGTGTGCAATTCTTACATTAAACTTCCCATTTAATTCCAAATTTGTTCTGTTATACCATTTGATCAGAATCCTCTTAGTAACTGTTTAGTGTTAGAATATTTGTTCCATTGAAAGCAATGCTCAAAGTGTGTGTCAGATTTAATTTAAGACATAGACAACTTTTTTTTTTTTCAGGGAAGTCAAGGGTGATGGTATATTTAAATCTTTACAACATTACTATTTTTTTATTTTTTTTATTTTTTTTTTAGTATTCCAAATGCTGTTAAGCTTCAAAATACTGTTAGCAGAGCAGAAGGGTATTTATCTTAAGCCAAATTTACTTTGCCTCCAACATGTTTATATTTTGAACCTGTATCTTGCAATTAGGAATAAAAAGCTTTCCTCCAAATATGTGAAAGTTCAACAGATGAGTAAAAAGTTCTTCCCACTGAAACATATTAATTAAAATTTAACACTTTTCAAAGGGAATCCACCTGCATGATCATTTTCCTGCACCCTACTTCAGGCATAATGCAGGGTTATATCCACATTTAACTAGATTTGTGGCTACTAAGATGGATGCAGATTCTTATCTTCTTTCAGAGGTCAGAGATGAACTGTGTAGTGTGCTTACCCACATTTTCCATTGCTTTCCTTTAGTATTGAAAATGTTTCCAACAAACACAGAATGAGAGGCTATGTTTCAACAAGTGCATCTTCTCTGACCTTGTCCCTTTTTTGCAACCAAAGTCAGAAGGAGGTACCTACAAACAGTTCACCTTACCCAGAGGTCATGCTCAGCGTAGTCAAAGAGAAGCCACACTTTCCTGTCAGCATGAGAAAGAAACACCTTCTGCAGAGAGATGACATTTGGATGCTTCAGCTCCCTCAGCAACTGCAAAATAAAGTCCATGACAGTTACATGCACACATTCAGAGCCTTGAAAAGACTGGAAAGATCAATACTTTAATAGTCTTTGCTACATTCTCTACAATACAAACAACAGTTGAAATTTGTGAGCCACAGAAAACAGACTTTTTTTTTTTTTAAAGACCCAGTCGTTAGTTTGAAACCAAAGCTGAAAGCAGGTTATAAACCACTGAGGGCATTTCCTTTCCATTCCATTTACTAGAAGTTGAAGGCTTTGTTAACCTTGCTATTGTCCAGGATCAAGAAGGCTCCACAAACAGCCAGCTGTGGCATCTGCCCTTATCCAGAGGCTGTAATCTTTAATAGAACCATTTGAGGTATCCAGTTTTCTCCTGACTCCCAATTATCCCTGCATTTTGATTGCAGACATTCAAGGCCCAATGGGATGACTCATTTAGAGCCTGTCAATGCAGTCAGCTAAAAGAAGATGTGGTTTGTAAGATAGAGTCAGCTCATCTACAAGGTCACTACCACCTACTTACAAAAGAAGGTCCAACTCCCTCCCACAACATCCATCAGTTACAGCACACTCAGATGCCATCCAAAAAAACAGCTCTCAGTTCAAAAGAAAACTAACCTAGACACAGAAAAGCAGTAATTTTCTGCTGAATCCCTGAGCTGAAATGACTCACAGCATGAACAGCAGACTCACAATAAGCAAAGGGACACAGTCAGGAGCAAGAACTTCTTTTAGTAGCAGTGAACCATTAGGCCAGCTCCACTGCTTTAGAACCTATAGATTTAGCCACACCCAAAAGGAAAACATAGCTGAGATATAGCACAAAAAATCTGAATGCAGGCAGCATCAGTCCATTTGAGCTCTACAGGTCACGTTACAATTGTACTGGACTCTCACAACTTCTAAGAAAGAAACAAAAACTTCATCTAAGCAAACTATTGTCAAGGGTGGCTACCCAAGACTAGATGAATTCTTGCCAGCTCAGTCTGCCAAAAGTTTAGATATCTTTAATAAAAGAAATAGCTAGCATTTTTTAAAATGCCAAGGGTAATTTGAACTACTATTTAAATATCAAAAATTAACACTATTTCTGAGATTTAATCTACTATCTTTTTTAAGTTAAAATTATTTCTGTATAACAAGAAAAAGGAAAAATTCTTTCTACTGTACCTTCATCACACTTGGTAATATTTTAGCTGCTACTGAAATAGTACAATGGGAGTGGATATGTGAATATGTTTTGTTTCCTCCTTTTTTCTGTTTCACTTGAGATGTACTCACTGACCATAGTCTTCAGGGTGACATTTCTTAAGAGAACCTATAGCCCACATAGCTTTTATATCAAGTGTGAGATTAAACTGGGAGACAGAGGGTTGAGGAGGCCCTACATTACAAATCAAAAAGTAGTTCCAGCATGTTAAACCTCTGAAGGTTTGTATAAGTATTGCATAGGGAATTTGCAAGGATCTGCAAGAAGCATGGAACTCCATAAATGCCTAATTCCTACAAAGTATAAGTTAAATAGGGGGAAAACCAAGAAATACTTATTTGCAGTTTTTTATCAATTACAGGTGGGGACCATCTGTGGCAGGTTGACCCCAAACAGCAGCTAAGCCCCACCAAGCCACTTGCTCACACCCCTCAGTCAGATGGGAGAAAGGAAGAGCAGAAAAAGCAAGGAAGATTGTAGCTGAGAAGAAATCAGTTAAGTAAGTGAAGGAAAGAGGAATTAAAATAATATTATTACTACACCAGAAGCAGTGCAAAGGCAAACACTCACTACTTCTCACAAGCAGACCAATGTCCACCCAGTCTCCTCCAAAGGGAGAAGAGGCAGAGCTGGTGAAAAAAAGAAAGCCTAGTGTGCAATCATCACTCAGCAACAGCCAAACCACTGATGGGTTATCAATACCAAACACTGCACCACACAGGCTGCTATGGACAACAGTAACTCCATCCCAGTCAGACCCAGTAAGGCAGAGACTGGCAAAGTGGGAGTCAGCAAATGAGGCTCTAAGGTTTAGGGACATTTTGTGCCCTTTCTTACAGTGAAGGATTTTTTGTTGAATCAGTATACATTCACAGCTTAAATTTATGCTAAACATAAAGCTGCTATCACCCACTTGAAAAACCCAACCTCTTCACACCAAATGTGATTCATCCTGAAGGACACACAGCAAACTGAACACCAAAGCTGGTCCAGAACACGACGCATGGATGAGAACCTGAGTCATGCAGTAGAAGGGTTCCCTGTCTGTACAGCAAGGCAATGTAGACATAATTCTCCTTTGTTTGTGCTGGGATAGTCAGTCCTGCAGCCTCTGAGGTTGGCCTGCCAGGTGACAGGCTGCCACTCTTCCATTCTCAAACCCAGACAGTAGCAAGGCACTCATTTCCTACAGGCACACAGACAATACAGGCATGACCAGCCACACAGGTATCAAGAGAGGCAGGAGAACAGCATCTCCTTGGTAGGCACCCACATAACCCCTGACATTCTGTGATAAGCACCAATATCTGTGTGTAAAATGTGAACACCACAGCTGGCCTGAATCCCATTTCTGCTCTCTGGCTCATCAGGCTTAAAGGTCACATAAAGACATATATTTCAGGTGGCTCTGACTCTGGTAGAGACGTTATATCTGTTCAGAATCAAAGACACCATGCCCTTTCAACCAGTTCCAGCTCCTACATCAGGCACCTCCAGATTTCATTGTTCTCCTGATTACTGGTTCTGTGTAAGTTCACAAGCAGGTCACACACAAGCTCCCAGGGAGCAAGTGTTCCTCTGACCTACACCTCTCCTGTATGTCACTTCTGCAGACCTGTGGTGTTGACAGCATCTATCTGGCCCTTGAAGAACTCATCCTGTTCTCACTAGCTAGTCCATCCTGAATCACAGAATCACAGAATCACAGATATTAGGGGCTGGAAGGGACCTAGAAGATCATCTAGTCCAACCCCCCTGCCTGAGCAGGATCACCTAGACCAAGTCACCCAGGAACAGATCCAGGCGGGTCTGAAGTGTCTCCAGAGAAGGAGACTCCACAACCCCCCTGGGCAGCCTGTTCCAGAGCTCTGGCACCCTCACTGAGAAAAAGTTCCTTCTTGTGTTGATCCTAAACCTCTTGTGCTCCAACTTGCACCCATTGCCTCTCGTCCTGTCATTGGACGACATTGAGAAAAGTCTGGCTCCATCCTCTCTACACTCACCCTTAACATATTTATAAACATCAATGAGGTCCCCCCTCAGTCTGTTTGCTGATGGGTCACAGATGCACATCCAGAACAGACAGCACACTCACACAGAGAACACTTGAAACAGACATGGGACAGATTATGATGACCACAGAGCTTGGCCAGATAAGTACACTGCCCCATAGCCTACTTAAAGGAAACATGCCCCTTATCCCTTCTCCATCTATCCATGCTTCTTCCTCTCCAATCCACCTTGATCACTCCATCCTGCCTTTAACCCTTCCTCTAGTCCTTTCAAATACCCAATAAAACATCCATCCTGTAAGATACATAGCAATCTGCTTTTCCTTCCAGTTACAAAGCCCTGCTTAGCTCTTTTCAAGGACACCCAAGAGGTTCCTTTTGTGGCTCATCACCAGTTTCAAGAGTTATGGCCTTTGTTACTGTCACTGATAGCAGCTGTTATTGTTTGAGCATCTATCTGCATGCTCAGTTTATCATTCTTGCTGGTTTTTGCCTTTGCCTTTTACACTGAATAGCCATTAACTACATATTCTTTCAGTCTGGGTAAAAAAAAAAGCCTGATGGTTTTGGTCAAAGCTAGACAGCACAAGCACCCCAGTGAACAGGATGGCTAATATACATCAGCAAACCCATCAGAATAAGGAAATGATTGCTGCAGTGGTGACAGATGATCCCTGAATCACTGTCTTGGAAAGGCTGAAATGCTCCAGGACCATAATAATGCAGAGTGACAAATGCAAACTGTCTGAAGTCTGAAGGACAGAAAGAGCTCATACAGATGAGATCATATGCACTGTAAACAGCATTTCCAGCAACCTCACTCTCCACAAACCAGGCCTCTCTAGCCCATATGCCACATGCCTTCCTACCACATGACTTGCCTCATGTCCAGCAGCTGACAAGAGTTCACTGAAGACAAAGCAGACTGCAAAAAACATGGTTTGTCTGTCAGTATGATGCCTGTTAATGATAAAGGCCATTTTTGGGCCTAGTGATTCTGGTATCTAATTGCTTCTGTCCATCCTAGTTCAGTTCTGTAGAACACAAAGACAAAGCAGACAAGACCTATGCATTTAGCTCTCAGTAAATTACATTCCATTTCATTTGCAAATCACGAGATGACTCAAATGCCTTTCTACAAACAGAAAGGTTTCCCTTAAATTAGTTGGTCTGGGTGCTCTTATTAAGAAGGAAGACCTAACTGACCCTCAGAAAAAGAAGAGATCAGCAAATGATGATGATGTTGATACATCTGATTTGACTTGAGTGTCATAACCCTAAGTTGTTTCTGGCTGGTCTTGTGCTGGCTTTCATAAATATTGTTCAAGACCCAGGAAGGGAAATAGCATCTCTATGTGCAAGTCCTGGGTTCATTAAGGCTTCTTCAAATGTAGACATACTCATTCCACAGCCACAGGGCAGCTCAGGGACAGTAAATGAAAGTGTCCTAACGATGCATAAAATTGTTAAATTGCTTCATGAGCAAGGACAAAGTGGGGTAAGACAGGACATTATTAAATAACCAACAGCATCATTAAAGCAGCCTGGCAAGCTGCCACATGACCAAGGCAAATCACTTCTTCCACAGGGACACTAACAATAATTACCTTTCACATTAAATATGATCTGAACTCAGCACAAGGCTTTATGAACACGATCTCCTTCCTCCACTGATATTCTCACATTTCCCATACAGCTCCTTGCCACTACAGACACTTCTCAAAAGCCAAGCCACTGCACTCCTCTCTTGGAGGATTTCCAGCATGTCTGCAAATATCATTCCACCCTCACTCCCAACACTTGCTGCTGCATGTGGTACTCAGGGAGTGAAACCTGCTTAGTGCTGCAACACTACCCTGCTTACTTAGGTAATCAAGTGACAACTCATTTGCTGGAACAGCCCAGTGACCTGACCCAGAAGTTTCTCTGGTATCAGGTCTCAAGACATCAGCTATTTTAGGAAAGGCAATTCCCTGCTCTCACTGCCTTCCTAGGAGTGCTATGGAACACATTTCTCCCAAAGCTTAGGAGAGTCAGCATGCTGACTAGACCCAAAGCCACTGGCAATATCAAGCAAAGCACTCACTTAAGCAAAAATTGGTACAGTGTCATCTTACTAGTTTGATGGTGTAAATTTAAAAACCTAATCATCATCTCATGATTCAAAAAGCCTCACATCAGTTCCACCAAGTGATCCAGCAACAAACAGCTCATGTATTAATAGTCACACCAAGGCCTTAAGATGGAAAATGGGCAAACAGGGACTTGGAACAGAAAGCAGATTGTGGTTGATGCAGACAGAGCAATTTTCAGACTTCAAGATGACTGACAAAGATTTCATCAGTCCATAATAGATAAGATAGCAGTTCAAATCCTACTACAGAAGATTAGTATAGGCACAGAATAGTAAGGCATCACCCAGAATGCCATGTGCAATTCTGGCCAACTCAGAGAAGATTAATTGCAATTACCACAGGGCAAAGAAAGCCCAAGCCTACACCTAGGGGAAGGGAAAGCCTACTGCACCAACCAGAAAACAGCAAGCCAAGCCAAAAACCTTATAGCCTGCCAAATTACAACAGAGAAAGAAACAGTCTCTCTCTTCAAAGTGAAAGCAGGAGAGAAGAGCTATTCTAACTGACAATATTATCATAAGTACAAATGTGTATGAACTAGTCATGATTAATTTTGGCTTAAAGGCTGAATATTTTTACAGTCATTACTAAAACAAGACACAGGAACTGCCATCAGACATTCTTTTCTTTTCCCTACAAGTTTAACTTGTTAATTTGCTAAATTTCTGAAGGTGTACTCTGCTTGTCCTCAGGAGAAGAACATGACAACTCCAGTGGTGTCATCCAGTTCTTTATTCACAGAATACATTTCTAAAAGAAAAAAAATAAAATAAAATCCAATCACTATTCTTAGCTTCCTATAAAACACTGGAGCTCTCCTCAAGTACTTTAAACTTGTTACTTAAACTCAAATTCAAATCTTATTACAAATCTTATTATTAAGTTTTTAAATCCCAAGTTGCCTTAGCTACTTTCCAGTAGATTCAAGATCTGTTTGTTTCAATGTAAATATGACTTTACTGCTTTATATTCTCATCAGTCAGGTACTCCACAGTAGTAAAAAAGAACAAAACACCTACTGAAAATACATGCTGTTTTCCTTTCAGAAGTGTTCAAATGAAAGCTTACAAAGACAATGTAACAGGAAAAGGTATAACACTGCTCACTCAGAATTTATTCTGAAGTTGACACAAGACATCTTTGAAGTTCTTCAGACATACAACCATGCAAAATTGTTGCTTTATTTTATTCTTTTGATTTTTGAAGTCCTAAAGGTTGAAAAAAAAAGAAGCTTGACAACACACAATGTCAAGAGAAAAAATGCACATTTCTGTTTTTAACTTGTGTTTTCTAAACTAAATGAATCTTAGATGATCACATATACAGGCCAATATTTATTAGCATCTCTTATGCCCAAACACATTCAAAATATTAGAAGTGTTAAAGGTTGTCTGAAAGTACAGAGGTGGATCTCTCTAGATGAGACAGACATTGGCTACTGTTCACAGAAAATATTGTGATTTCCAAGGATTCAAATTTCCAACATTTCTATAGTAACTTTATGCCACTTCCACGGAATGAGAAGTAATACTACCCTCCCTTCATACAAACATCTCAAGAATACTGTTTTTAGCCTGCAACATGTCAATAAAGTACTTGCCACAACATATTAAATAATAATACTGATAAATTAAACCAGCTGATATCATAAGACTTGCTAAAGAGGGTCAAATCAAACATTCTCCTTCCTCAGCACCTTGTCACCAGTCACCACATGGAAAGAGGGCTAAGAAACCATTACTCATCTTCTGACATTATTGTACTCAAAGTTATTTCTTATGTTTGGTCTTGTGGGAAACAATGGCAGCTCCCTTCTGACCTGCCCAGGGGCAGCAGGCCAGCTGTTCCTGCTCTGCCTCTACCTCTCAGGCACCTTCCAGTCCAGAAGCTGAAAGCCAGGGTGACAGAGCAGTTGCAGTGGTGTGCAGGACTGCTAGAGGTTTTTCCTTTCAGGTAGGAGCAGCAGTCAAGCAGCTACCTCTGCTTATTCTCCCAGGTACCATCTGCCTGCTCCCTGAGAGTTCCTGGTGGAAGGAGAGCTGTACAGGGCCCTGAGCCTCCTGCCTGGGAGACAGGTCAAAACTCCCCTTCCTTCTGTCAGCACTCAGACTTCTGAACATTAGGGTACAAGTCTGTATCACATCCAAACCATTCCTGTAGCTTCCTACCACTTCCCATGAGTTATGTTAAGCAATAGTGAGACTAAGGGAAGGTTCAACTCACCTTGCTCTCAACAAAAGAAAACTATCAAAGCTTTTCATTTTCTCTTCAGTAAAGATGAGCTTCCTCATCCTACAGCCACACAATCACTAGAGCAGAGACAAAAGACATCACTTTTTGTGATGACAGCTTGCATTTGTTGTAACAGGAAACCACAAAATTACAGGAATGCCAAAATGCCTCCAAGGCAGACCTAACAAGTGGAAATGATCAGAGAAGCCATCTACTTTTCTGTAGCTTTCTGCCCTAGTCCCAGCAGTCTCAAGGCTGTTCTATCTTGTACAAGCTGGCCATGGTGCTTGAAGGACACCACATGCACAGACAGGACACAGAGTACAGTATCCTCCACCCCAGTTCTGCTTTGTCCCATTCAGCATTTGCATCATAGTCATGGACTCTTCAGAAAAGAAAAAAAAAAAAAAAAAGACAGTCACTTAATTACTTTAAAATCTAAGAATCCTACATATGAAACTGCCCAACCTCAAATCCTGAAGCTCTGTTTGATGTCTGGTTTATTACTCCAGTTTTCTACAGACTTGAAGAATTCTGCCTTGCCAATTGTGAAATAGCATTTGCTGCACTATTCCAGATGGATGGGCTTTAATGACTTTATTCCTTGTGATTAAATCAGAAGACAAGACATTTTGTGTATTTTTCTACAAATCTTCTTTATACAACGTAATACAAATCCATCTCTTGGTATGATGAGTGTTAAGTTGTTAGTGCCTGATTAAATCCTCAGAAGGGAAAGTGCAGATGACAAAAAGATACCCTGAATCCCAGGCAGCCCACACATCTGCAGAGAACAGATGAGCAGCCAAACACTAAGGTTCTGGAAGAGGCAAGAGGTAAGCACAAATGCTTACCATAATGAGTCAACAGGGGAAAGATAAGGAAGAATATAACACTATGACTATTTTGATATTAAAGATACTGATTAAATTAGCATAAATAGCAAAATAACAATTCTACCAGTTAAATTGTTTACATAAAATCATTTTTAAAAATCCAAAACTCTTATTAAGAGATGTCTTAAAAGACTAGCCTATGGTGATCTTAAAGCTTGTTAATTACTCCATAGTCAACTGAAGTTAGTTGCCATAAACAAGACAAAAATCATTGTAGAGTTGTAAAAACAAGGGAGAGTTTCACCAAGACTTGTATCAAATCACTCTTCCCTGATAGAGTAAAACATACAAGCTCTGGCTCTCCAGAGAAACTGAATTGGACATGATACTCTAGTTCCACCTTGTTCATAAAATACATTAATTGGGGCAGTGCAGAACACATGATAATGAAGTCTGGCATTCAGCCTTAACTTTCCAAGTATAACAACAAAACATTTTAATAGATGCATACATGATATTTTAGGGTACAACACTGCTGATTAACCCAGTAGCATTTATATATATATATACATACCCACATGCTATTATGCTCAATCTAATCTAAAATAAAATCCCAAATCCCTCTGAAATGGTAGCTAACAATTCCCAAAAGTATTCAGAAAATTTCTGCTGAAATGGTTGAAATATGTAAAATTGAAAACCCTGTTTTCAGCTCCTTTAGTCAGAGTGGATGTCTACGACAGCAGGGAGGCTCAGCTAACATCAATGGCCAGGAAGAGTTTCTCCTCAAGATTATTCTCTGCACTTCAATTTTTTTTAAAATCTCAATTCAAGGAGCAGCATGTTTAAAGTCAAAGCCACATGAAGTTGACAAAGTAGGAAAGACTGGTATTCACTTCAATCAATAAAAATGAAATTAGCATAGGTACAGCTTTACACTCCAGGAATATGGATTGAAAATAAATTATTCCCTTCCTAATGTCCCCACTTGTTACATGCATTTCCTTTTAGTAAGCAATTCCAGTTGAAACATTTCAAGAAAAATAAACCAAAGCAGCAGTATAATGGAAGAACATAAAACAGATAAACAACAAATACTGTTTTAACCAGTATTTTTTGCAAGCTGGTCATAATGTGGTCACTAGACCACATTATTCACCAGTTTCTAACAACATGGAATATACAAATATAAACCTGAATAACCTAGGAAAAAAATGAGTAATATTCATGGGTGTATTACATACTCAAAGGCAACAACAATGCCAGTTAATTTGGAAGTCTTCACTTAAGCTAACATGTTTTAGTCATTATGAGCCAATAAGAACTAACCTCTTCAGGAAAATAACTCAAGTACTATCACAAAAGTCAGATTGTGCAATTTAAGCCACTGACTCTAATCATGTTTTCAAACTGCTGCATTTAAAGTTAATCTGCCCTGAGGCAAGCAGTAAATTGTAACTTAAAATCACTGTCATTTTTAGACAGCAAACATAACAGGTGCACAAAATCTTCTACAACATCTGTACTTACTTTATACCTCTATGATACAAACATAGCTCCCATAGATGAATAATATGATTCAAACAAAACCCAGCATGCACTCAAATGAATACTTTTAATAATTCTGTTTGCTAGTAGAAAGAACTCATGTTACTTACTGCTATTTCTCTGCATGCAGACATAGAAATTCCAGTACCTTCTATTTGCTTTAAAGCGTAATCTTTATCATCTTTCCTGTGAAAGAAGAAAAGAAGTTTTTTTTTTTAAATTGCACCATGAATTCAAAGTGAGCTCTTCACCACCATTCAGAGGACAGTTTCTAACTAATACAAATTCTGCATCTTGTTTTCTTTTGTTTCTTTACTAGTTTAATGTCTGGATACCCAGCTAAATCATAATCTAACCAAACACCACCTTGAAAAAAAGTTAAAACAAAATTTGCTCTCAGTAAATAAATAGGGATTTTTTAAGTAATTTTTAAAATTTTTTTTAATAAATGGGGTTTTTTTTAATACAGTGGTTGGTATTTCTTCCATTCCTTTCTCCTCTTACAAAGAGGAAAACAACAAACATTTATTACACACTAGAAAAAAGTCTAGCCATGGTTACATTCCCCATTAATACATTATTATGGGACACAGTAAGTCTTCCCCATATTTTAATGGATTCTCAAGTAACCCAGGAGTAACATCACAGTAACTGATCACCTTTTCTTTCCTCTAGATCACAAAAAAATGCCCTAAAATTTTGTTCCTACCAAACTAATAAAACTACCAAGATTAATAAAAAATGTGGATGCATCCATGTATTCTGAAAAATCCAGAGAACTGCTTGTTCAACTTTAAACATGTAAAACACTTAACAACAACTGTCCCAACCCCTCATATGTTAACTGGAATGTACCTTAAAAGTCAGTTCTTTACAATGCAAACTCTTTAGTAACTCCAGCTACCAATGCAAAATGAAGAGGAGATACAGTCCAGCAAATAAGACACTGAACTCTTGCCCATCCTCAGCCTCAAAGAGCTCAAATTTCTAAGAGACAGAGTTCTTGTTCTGCCTACTTGTGGGCTGGCATCCACAGCACTCCTGGGGAACATGGCACTTAACAGTATTGTCTTCAATGTTTGGAACAGTCATACAGCCCCAAATCTCCAGGTTAATTAATTAATAAGAATGCGTATTAATTTTTAATGGATCCAGCTTTCACAGCTGCAAGGAGCTACACTGAAAAATAAAAGCAACTCAAACATCCTACAGGCAAATAAAACAAAACTGTAGTTAAGCATTTAAAACATACACACTTCTTTCCTCCAGCTCTCACTAATTATTTGCAAGGCTCTGAATTGCTGTATTCCCACCTGAAATGCACACTGTCCCCTATTCATCACTACCTATTTCATCCCTCAAATTCTCAAGTCCATACAAGAGGGTTTTTTTTACCTGTGTTTCAAAGACAACCCCACTGTTAGCAACAATCTCTCAAAACAGAGAAGAGAGGAAAAAGTGGGAGATTAGTGGACAAAATCTGAGCACAGTTAATGATGATGAACAAAAAAGTGAGTGGAGGAGGACAGATTTCAGTAAGAGGTAAATTCTGTGGATTCAGCAAGATAGAAGAGGGGGAAGAGATACAGGATCTGATGCAAACAGGGAAATAAAACCCAAACAACTAAAAGAGCAGGGAGAACAATTACAGAAAGTGTTTAAAAGCTTCCATATAATAAAACATTGACATTTCCAATCCTGGAAGAGAAAAAGCTAATGCTGATCATAAACTCATATGTGGCCAAACCAAGGCGTGAGCAGGGAAGAATTCCCTATTTCTCACCTTAGAAGAACAACTCCTGATGACAGAATATTACAGGAATCAAAAGTATAAATGGATTTCAAATTAAATTAGACAAACTTACAGTGGACTGGGGAGTAACAAACCCCTCCATGTGTGGCTACTGCATATAACCCTAATCCACTTGCCAGTACATATATCTCCCATGCTGCTCATAGAAAAAGAGGGAGGCATTTTCTCAGATAAAAATCATTTTACCTTGCCCTAGATAGCAGTGGCTCACAGCCCTTACTGGATAGAAATATGAAGCAAAATGAATTGGACTACAGGTTATTCTCATTGCCCTGTGTGCTCATCTACTTGGTTTTTGAGGTGTTTGGAGAGATCCCTATTTCATGAGAAGTGCTACCACAGCTGCTGCTGTTAGAAGCACTACTCATCAACAGAAAATGGAGCAAAATTGGTCAGCCTAAAGGTTATTCTCACTGCCCTGGTACTTATCTGCTTAGATTTCAAGGTATGTAAAGGAGAACTCAGTATATCAAGCAGTGCTATCATACAACTGTGTGTTAGTGAAGAATTTCTGGCAGTGTTTTCTACAGTTAAGCCTGCCTTAACATTTAAGACTGTACAACTACTTTTAATTGGTGAAATTTTTGCCAAATTAAGTCTGGGCTACAATTTTCTAGACTTTCTCTGGAAAATTTTAGAAAAAAAAAAAAGCTTCAGCTGTTTGCTAGAACAAAACTGGAAGAAGACACTTTCAAGAAGTGTATGCTAACACACTTCCAGTTGTGTATGTTAACTCACAATAATTGCTTTCATTAGACAGGATGGTTCAGATCATTCCATTTGGTCTCCTCAAAACAATGGATGAAGTAACACATTTCTAATAATTAATCTTTTCCCATTAAAAGGCAGTTAAAGAGTTGAGATCCAGAGACCCCATGCCTAACCTCACTGCCCTCACACAAACCAGGGCTGTGGGGAATTAATGACTCATCTGCTCTGCCCAGATGCCACACATGGGAACTGACTGCAAGTAAAGAAGTTCCTCCTCATGTTAAGATGAAGCCTTCTATGCTCCAGATTATCCCCATTGTTCCTAGTCCTATTGCTGGGCACTGCAGAGAAGAGGCTGGCTCCTTCCATTTGACACCCACCCTTCAGACACTTGTAGACATGAACAAGGTCCCCCTCAGTCTTCTCAAGACTAAACAGCCCCACTTCCCTCAGTCTTTTTTCAGAGGAGAGATGCTTGAGTCCCTTAATCACCCTTGTTGCTCTGTTGGACTCTCTCCAGTAGATCCCTGTCTCAAATTGTGGGGCCCAAACTGGACACAATATTCCACGTGTGGTCTCACTAGAGTAGAGGGGGAGGAGAACCTCTCCACAACTGCTGGACACAGTTTCTTAATGCACCACAGGACACCACTAGTTTTCCTGGCCACAAGGGTGCATTGCTGTCCCATACTTGCTATCCACTAGGACTCCAAGGCCTTTTGGTGCTGTTTTCCAGCAGGGCAACCCCTAACCCCAACCAGTGATTGGTGTTATTCCTCCCCAGATGCAGGACTCTACACTTGGCCTTACTGAGCCTCATGAAGTTCACCTTCACCCAGCTCTCCAGCCTGTCCAGGTCTCTCTGGATGGCAGCACAGCCTTCTGCTGTGTCAGCCACTCCTCCCAGTTTCATTATCATCAGCACACTTGCTGAGGGTCACTCTATCCCTTCATGCAGGTCACTGATGAAGATATTGAAGAAAACTGGACCCAGCACTGATCCCTGGGGAACACCACTGGCCACAGGCCTCTAAGCTGGACTCTGTGCCACTGATCACAACCCTCTGAACTCTGTTGTTGAGCCAGTTTTCAATCCACCTCACAGACCAGTTGTCTATGCAACATTTATTGAGTTTTTCTACAAGGATGTTATGGGAGACAGTATCAAAAGTCTTATTCAGGCCAAGGTAAAGAACACCTACTGCTCTCCCTTCATCTATCCACTTAGTCATGGCTTCACAGAAGTATATCACATTAGTCAAGCAAGATTTCCCTCTTTAAGTGTATGTTGGCTACTCCAGATAACCTTCTCTTCTTCCATGTGGTTAGAGAGCAGGATGAGCTGCTCCAACACCTTATCAGGGATGGCCATGAGGCTGACTGGTCTCTAATTGCCTGGGTCTTCCCTCTTGCTCTTTTTGAACACTGGAGAGACATAGGATTTCTGCCCTTCCTCAGGCACCTCTGCTGTTCTCCAGGACTTTTCAGAAATGATGGAGAGCAGCTCAGCAACAGTTTCAGCAGCTCTCAGCACACAGGAATGCACCCGTAACACACAATGGGTACCCATAATTCAACTAACTTTTTTCCTTCTGAGAACTCCTGTTTGGGAAAACCTGTCCACTTTCTCTGCTGCCTGGGAATTAGGCCTTAAGTAGTTTCAGCAGATCCTCCAACTACCTGCAGGCTTAGAAAAGCTGGTCATTTTATTTAGAAAAGCTGTTCATTTGATTTAGAAGCTTACTTTCATAACAATATATTAATACTTTCCTGCTCTTCAGTAGGCTGGTGTCTTCTACACAGTAATACTCCCCACTATCAACAGACAGTTAGTTGTGACATCAGTAAGAATAAGGAAACTCCACACCCCACTGCTGGCAATTGTAGTGTTTAGTCACACACAAACTACCTTGTATAAAAATAGCATATCCTCAGAGGGACAGCATCAACATCAGAGGCATAAACTCCAGTGGACTTTAATGTCAAGAATAATTATAACTGCAAAATCTCTGTAAAATAATTTAACTAATTTTGTTCTGACAGCTTGATAAACTAAAACAAAACAAGCCATCTTTAAGAGATTTAGGATATTATATTGTTGCTTCCAAATACTAAAGCAAATTTACAACAGCAACATAAGAAACATTGCATCTATCTGAAAAAAATACATCTAAAGGAGTAGGAACAGATGCCTGCTAAATGTAAGCATGTTGCAAAGCTTTAGTATTAACATGCCTGTTATTTCTAACCTTTATTTAGAAGAATACTTTAAACAAACATGTTCATCAAGTGGGAGAAAATATCCTACACATGGTGAAAAAGGAGGCTTATTACACAAAAAGCAGTTAAATACATCAGTTCTACTGTGTGATATGTGAGATGAAAATATTTGGTAGAAATGTATTGACTATACTGTACTGTATCCTTTATTCAGATCACTAGATCAGCTGAAAATTCAACTGAGTAATAAAAATTACAGAATGAAGTATTGAAGCCTTAAAATCAGTGGCAATAATCCTAAATGTACATGACAGTTTTTAACATAACAAAATCACAAATTCAAAATAGCATGGTCACAATTTAGGAATAGTTTTGTCTTCATAAGCAAGGAAATGTAAATTTTGACTGCAATTAAATATCAGAGGGAAATAGACTCTACAGTTTTACAACTACCACAAGAAACTATAAATGCAGCATCTCTTCTACAGAAAACTAAGGAAATTGTTAATTGTTTATGGTTCTTACTCCTTAAAGAATAGAAAAGTCCTGATAATTAAAAGATAAGCCTACCAGTAAAACATGTGGGTGGGGTTTTTTTGTGGGTTTTTTGTTGTTGCTGGTTGGTTTAGTTTTTGGTTTTCCTTTTGTTGTGTTTTGGGGTTTTGTTTGGGGNTTCTACAGAAAACTAAGGAAATTGTTAATTGTTTATGGTTCTTACTCCTTAAAGAATAGAAAAGTCCTGATAATTAAAAGATAAGCCTACCAGTAAAACATGTGGGTGGGGTTTTTTTGTGGGTTTTTTGTTGTTGCTGGTTGGTTTAGTTTTTGGTTTTCCTTTTGTTGTGTTTTGGGGTTTTGTTTGGGGTTTTATGTTTTGTTTAGGGGTTTTTATTAGTAGTAGTATTTCTTTATTTTGTTTAGTTCTACCCTTAAGAATTCTATTAATATCAGTAGCAGTCAAAGTAACACATCCTGAGCAAGCACAAGCATTTCACTGCTGCTGGAGAGATGCAGCCTCCCCAGCACTAACTTGGAATTCCCCACATGTATTAAACACAGCATTTGGATTTTACTATCCAAAAATGAGTTTGTGCTGTAGAGCATGTTAGCTTTGCACAACTCTGAGATGAACCTCAAGCAACTCCAAGCCCTAAACTGTATGAACAATATCCCAGCACCTCATCACTACTCACAGCAAGATAAGAAGCTTTCATACCTGCTAAGGAGCCAGCTAAAGCAAAAAATAATAAAAAAAATAATAAAAGTCTTTATTACTTACCAGAACATCAAGCAAGGAAATAGAGGAATCAGAGTTTATTATAGTTTACTTAGAAGTATCAGTATAGTGTTCAATGGTAAAGATCTCAACTACAAATGAAAAGAAAGATAACATGGAGCTAAACTGTGGCATTCTAGGTAACTTTTCTTTGTCCTTGCTCCCAGTATGTTAAATTTCAGTTGACTAACAATTACAGGGACACACTCCACATGAGGTAGAAATAAAAAGGTAGCAAAACCACAGTTATAGGTTAGAATATGAAAATAAAACACTTATGACAGCAAAGCATAACATTTGGGAGGCTTGGCATTTTCACTTTGTGGCATCATCCCCTGCCTCCTCCTCCCATTCACAACACTATTACGATTTTGTTTTAAATCAGCTTTTTAAATAAATCAAACTCACCCTAGTCACACACAACATCCAGTGTAGTTCAGTTCTTTAGAAGCACATGAATACACAAGAGCAATTTTTGAAGCTGAAAAGATTTTCTACATTCATGCCCTTGCTCTATACACAATCACACAACATTTGCAAGGCCAGGGCCACAGCCCTGCTGAAAGGAAAAGAGAGGAAAAAAACCAAATTATGGACAACTTCTTCAAGACAGACAAATCCACATGAGCACATGGGCTGCATTCAAGGGTGCTTATGGAGCTGGCAAATGTCATTGAATTGGCAAAGCCACTCCATCATCTGCAAAAGGTCATGATGATCATGGCTGATTCCCGACCATTAGAAAAGGGCAAATGGCAGGACCCTCTGTGATAAAGGCAAACAGGTTCATTGATATTATAGTACAATCAGCCTAAGCTCAGTCCTTGAAAAGGTTATGCAGCAAACCCTCCCTGGAAGCTGTTTTCAGGCCCATGCAGGAAAAGAAGTGACTGGGAACAGCTGGCTAGGATTTTCCAAGGATGACTTGTGCCTTATCAACCCAATTGTTCTATACAATGAGAGGAAGAGCACTGGATACTACCTTGGTCTTAACACAGCTTGTGATATGGTCTTGTAGTACACACATAGACAAATCAGATTGCTTGGACAGTTGAACTACAGAACAGGTGAAAAACTGATTGGGCTGCAGNTGTTTGGGGTTTTATGTTTTGTTTAGGGGTTTTTATTAGTAGTAGTATTTCTTTATTTTGTTTAGTTCTACCCTTAAGAATTCTATTAATATCAGTAGCAGTCAAAGTAACACATCCTGAGCAAGCACAAGCATTTCACTGCTGCTGGAGAGATGCAGCCTCCCCAGCACTAACTTGGAATTCCCCACATGTATTAAACACAGCATTTGGATTTTACTATCCAAAAATGAGTGTGTGCTGTAGAGCATGTTAGCTTTGCACAACTCTGAGATGAACCTCAAGCAACTCCAAGCCCTAAACTGTATGAACAATATCCCAGCACCTCATCACTACTCACAGCAAGATAAGAAGCTTTCATACCTGCTAAGGAGCCAGCTAAAGCAAAAAATAATAAAAAAAATAATAAAAGTCTTTATTACTTACCAGAACATCAAGCAAGGAAATAGAGGAATCAGAGTTTATTATAGTTTACTTAGAAGTATCAGTATAGTGTTCAATGGTAAAGATCTCAACTACAAATGAAAAGAAAGATAACATGGAGCTAAACTGTGGCATTCTAGGTAACTTTTCTTTGTCCTTGCTCCCAGTATGTTAAATTTCAGTTGACTAACAATTACAGGGACACACTCCACATGAGGTAGAAATAAAAAGGTAGCAAAACCACAGTTATAGGTTAGAATATGAAAATAAAACACTTATGACAGCAAAGCATAACATTTGGGAGGCTTGGCATTTTCACTTTGTGGCATCATCCCCTGCCTCCTCCTCCCATTCACAACACTATTACGATTTTGTTTTAAATCAGCTTTTTAAATAAATCAAACTCACCCTAGTCACACACAACATCCAGTGTAGTTCAGTTCTTTAGAAGCACATGAATACACAAGAGCAATTTTTGAAGCTGAAAAGATTTTCTACATTCATGCCCTTGCTCTATACACAATCACACAACATTTGCAAGGCCAGGGCCACAGCCCTGCTGAAAGGAAAAGAGAGGAAAAAAACCAAATTATGGACAACTTCTTCAAGACAGACAAATCCACATGAGCACATGGGCTGCATTCAAGGGTGCTTATGGAGCTGGCAAATGTCACTGAATTGGCAAAGCCACTCCATCATCTGCAAAAGGTCATGATGATCATGGCTGATTCCCGACCATTAGAAAAGGGCAAATGGCAGGACCCTCTGTGATAAAGGCAAACAGGTTCATTGATATTATAGTACAATCAGCCTAAGCTCAGTCCTTGAAAAGGTTATGCAGCAAACCCTCCCTGGAAGCTGTTTTCAGGCCCATGCAGGAAAAGAAGTGACTGGGAACAGCTGGCTAGGATTTTCCAAGGATGACTTGTGCCTTATCAACCCAATTGTTCTATACAATGAGAGGAAGAGCACTGGATACTACCTTGGTCTTAACACAGCTTGTGATATGGTCTTGTAGTACACACATAGACAAATCAGATTGCTTGGACAGTTGAACTACAGAACAGGTGAAAAACTGATTGGGCTGCAGGTGTCACTAGGTTGTAATCACTGGTACAAATCCAACAAGCTGCCAGTTACTAGTGCAGCCCTTGGGGACAGATACTGGCACCAGTATAACATCTTTGTTAACAAAGGAAAGCATGAGGGGAAGTGTCCTCAGCAAAGCCCCAGATGATGCTAAACTGGGGACAGTGGCTGAGGTACCAAGGAAGCAGGACAGCATTTGGACAGCTCTAAGCAGACAGGAAAAACAGGCAGATACCAATCTTGGAATGTTCAAAGACACATGTAAAGACCTGCCTGTGGTTTGGAATAACCTCATGCAACTGGACACACCATCAACTGGGTCAAAAGCAGCTTTATAAAGCAAGACCTAGGAGTTCTAGTGAAGAAGCTGAACAGAACACAGCCCTACTGAATACTGCCTGGGAGCTCCATATTAGGCTTTAGAATTTCCAATACAAGACAGACACTGACATACTGATCAAGTCCAGCAGAGCAGTAGTCAGGACATAGTAGTACAGGACATATCAGGAGAAGATGACAGCACCAAGTTTGTTCAGCTTTCAGAGAACCTTACTGCTGTCTCCAATTAGCTAATGGGTGGAGGGGTACAGGGAAGGAGTCAGACTCATCTTGGAGATGAACAACTAATGAGACACAGCAGGCATAAGTGGCAAGAAGAGAAATTCCAATTAAATAGCAGGATGAAGAAAAAGAATGGCTACTCAAAAAAGAGATCTGACAGAGTTTTTCTTGCTCAGAGATATTTAAAACTCATCTGGATACAACCCTGAGCAGCCTGAGCTCATTTCAAAGCTGGTCCTGCTTTGAGTGGAAGGCTGAACCAGATGCCTTCTAGAGATCCCTTCCAACCTGAAGTGGTTTTATGTGAGACTGTAAAATGAAGGACACTGTTTATGATTCATCTGAGGCTGTGAGGAGTTGAACAGCTGTCTAGTACATTAATCATGTATTTTAAAGACACACAGCTAACTACTAATAATGTTTTCCAAGTCTGATTATTTAAAAAAAAAATAGCTAGAAAGGAAACAGTGCAATTCTGGATGCATACAGACATAACTTTGAGGATTGTTTACTATAGAGATATTAAAAAGTTTTCATTTTCCTTGTAATTTAGGTAAGTGTGAAGATAACTCTGAACTTAATCTCTCATTGGAATACTAATCTTTATTAAATACTTTAGAGTTTCTTCTAGTATTTCCAACATAGCACCACAGAATCACAGCGTCACAATGTCAGGGGCTGGAAGGGACCTAGAAAGATCATCTAGTCCAACCCCCCTGCCAGAGCANNCTCCAAGCTAAAGAGCCCCAGCTCCCTCAGTCTTTCCTCATAAGAGAGATGCTCTACTCCCTTCATCATCTTTGTGTCTCTGTGCTGGACTCTCTCAAGCAATTCTATGTCCCTCTTGAACTGGGGGGCCCAGAGCTGGACACAATACTCCAGATGTGGCCTTACCAGAGCAGAGTAGAGGGGCAGGAGAACCTCTCTCTACCTACTGGCCACACCCCTTCTAATACACCTCAGAATGGCATTGGCCCTCTTGGCCACAAGAGCACATTGCTGGCTCATGCTCAGCCTCCCATCAACTAGGAGCCCAGATCCTGTTCCCCTTTGCTGCCTTCCAGCAGGTCAGTCCCCAACCTACACTGATATACAACCTATACTAATACTCTACCTAACCTATACTCCACACTTGCCCTTGTTGAATTTCATTCAATTTCTCCCTGCCCAACCCTCCAGCCTGTGCATGTGCAATGGTAACTTTCACAAAAGGAAGTAATCTTACAGCTCGTTGTAAAACTAAAGCAAAGCACAGATACTGCTACTTGTAAGCTGCATAAAAAAAAGAAACCCAAAAGTTACATTTCTGTGAAAAATAACTTGTAAATAATGATATAGGAGCCTACAGATCTTAGTATAGCCTGCATATTAGTTGCACAGATGCCACACAAATCAAGAATAAATTTCAATGGATTTCAATGGCTTTCACACAGATTCCACAAACTTCCAGTGTGCTTTGTGCTGACACACAGACCACCACGAAGACCTAGAAAAACCCTTTCATCTCTAAAGGGAGTTGACTTACATCCCCCCAAAAGATCTTTGTACCTTGACAAGATTGGTGGACACTAGAAGCAGTGTTCTAGTGGTTTCAGCTGGGATGAATTTAGCTTTCTTCATAGTAGCTTGTGTAGGGCTACATTCTGGATTTGTGACCAAAAAAAACCCACCAAAAAACAAAAATCACACTGATAACATGTTCATGGTTTAGTTACAGTTGAGCAGGGCTTACAGAGTGTCAGTCTTTTCTGCTCTTCAGACTGTCACAGCAGCAAGTAGACTGGAGGTGCACAAAAATTTGGGGGGGGGACATAGGCAGGACAGCTGACTAACTGACCAAGTTATACTGGCTAAAACAAGTTGGATGAAGCAAGACCAGAAGATAAATATTAGTTCAAATGACTGCTTCTTCATCTGACTGCACTTAAAAACCTCTTGAAAAAC